>CAUZXS010000491.1:7500-32500 GCA_963585895.1 Sepioteuthis lessoniana
TACTCCGCATTTCTCAAAGCTTCAGCATTACTAGAACATCATCAGATCGTTTTGTGTCATAATCAGGACACTCGTTGGATGGGTCTTACCCCTCTGCAGAGAAGCAGTCGGTGTATTCTACAGCCCCAGCCGACTGGGCAGAAATAGGAATGGTATGGTATCTTTGCTTGATGGCATATCAACCCTCCTAGTTGAAGAACAGCAGTGGTACTACATAATCCATAGCTGGGGGGGGAGATAGAGGGGTTCATACCTTTCCCAAGAGTTTTAATCCAAAAGTGAACGAAATAGGAAAACTGAAATTTGAACTTGCATACTAACATTTCGCAGTTTAACGCGTTAGCCATTTCTCACCTCATTAAATTGGAGTGGTTACTTGAAACTATATAATTTTGTATAAATTATAACAATTAGCTACAAACTCTTGAAAACACAACTGTGCCCCAGAAATATAATAGAATACTTAAATATCGCATATCTTTGTGCCAACAAAGGATTATTGAAGGCAAATTTTTAAAAATGCGATTTAAAAAAATGATTACAATAGAACATTGAAAATATAGTTATGATTATATTCAAGTCAATAGAATTGAATCAAATTTGGTATAGAATACCACATAAGGGGCTGTTATGCCGTTAAATAAACCAAACCAAAGAAACAAATAAATAAAACAACGAATGAATTAAATGAACTACTTGAAAACCCACTGAACGTTAAAAAAAAATGTCTTCCTTCCTCACTTAAACATGAAAGTTACAAGGTTTGTTCGGACGTCACTGCTGTTACGTGATGTTGCAATTGAAAGTTAGGTAAACTGTGTAGATAATGAAATCAATGAACGGAATCTAAATTCAAACCGATCTAATGCTTTTGGGAAAGGCATGAATCCATTCCATTTCCTCTACGCTGTGGATAATACAGTAGAGTAGAATTGGGTTATTAATTTTGGTGGGCAACCAGTCTAAGAGAACAACACTTAAGTCAAAACTAGAAACTAGTGCCAATTCTAAGTCTGGTAAAACGTTGGTCCTAGAGCTAAATTTTATACTTAATCTATATGTAGATACATATTTACGAACCTTGCTTAGTCTGGAACAAGGCGATAATAATTGAGTTCTGAGTGAGATAAATAATCCTTGAACAGCGAGCTACACAAACACGTATGTGAGTGTTTATAATGAGTTATCTATATCGATGCGGATGTGTATGAGACCTGAAAATTAACCGCTGAGAGAGTGAAATCGGAACGACTATTTCAAAATCCTGCTAGGACAGTTCGTGTACCCTGCTCTCTCGTGGCCTTGAAAGGGATAAATCTATTTCTGCTTAACCCCTACTCCAGCTCTAAGTAAACAAAGCAATAGAAACTATTTTGCCTTATGAGATACTATGAAGGAAAATTACTCAACTTAGCACTCTAGACGACGTTCTAGGCTATGGGACACGTCCTTGTCTTATATATATCCACGTTTGTGTTTAAGCATATATTATGAATATTTGTAATTTACATATGCACCGAAGTACGTTCATATACATACATCTTGGCTTATATGTGGTAGTAGAAAGGCTACCCGGCATTGCCTGAGTGGATGAAATATCATATATAGCAGTACAGTTAGAGATCTGTTCTATGATAAGTTTTTTTTTTCAAAATACATGCATTAATCTATTAAATCATTCTATTTGTTTATTTTTACTTAGAAGGGGATTTGAAAATCTAAATAGAATTTTGTCTCGTTGCCAAATAAACAAAGGAAAATAAATGAGAAAAATAAATATTTTCCCGCACAATTATATATATATATATATATATATATATATATATAAGAATTCAAAAAATAAAGTAAAATTTCTAAAAATATTTCTACAAAAGTCCAAAGCAATAGTATTTTTAATTGATGACACAGAGTATAAGAAATGAAATGGAACCTGATAATTATGGTTTCACACGAATTCATCTCAAAACTTAATAGCCCAAATCAAAATACAAAAGATGATGCGACCTCTATTTTTTAACTTGTAAAAATTTAAAAAAAAAACCTTTTTGAGAGATTGGGTGAAAGTAACAAAAATAACCCCGAAACTGATGTAAAAATTTGCGAAAAACCTTCACCCTTTAATAATTGGTTAAACTTATTTTAATTTTTTTTAAATTGTCCCAAGGGGGTGTCACCGACGAGGGTTCTATGTGTCCCCAATGAATATTCTAGCGTCCTCCGAGACACCTCGATCCCCGAATGAAAGACAAGAAGGTAACTGGGATTCGTATAGAACCTGAACATTTTAAAAGTCGAGATATCCAAGAAGTACCCTTAAATCCGTGATTGGTAGGTGAATCGACTCAGAACAAGTTTCACTTTCATCGCCGGTCAAATTTAGGTTTAACTTGTCATAGAAATGTTAATGCTAAATTGTCCCATTTTTCGAATAATTCAGTTACGAGCGAAAAGACTTAATATAATAATAAATATGTGCGTTAATATAGACATACATCTTATGACTGGTTTGATAAAAACCAAAAGAGGTTCTTTTGAACAGTTACTTTTTATCGATCTTATTTCTTGTTGTTTTACAGGATTGGTTTCAATTTAATCCTTATACTCGATGTATTTAATAACTGTTGTGGACTAGACTATTATCCCTTTCTTCATTAATAGGTTTACTGGTCCATGACTACTTATCAACAAATCGATTAAACAGTCTGACGTTACGATTTATAGCAATGCTACAGTGATACCAATACTACGGAGACAATCAGTCGTACCTTTTGAAAACTGAGTATGAACCGTCGATGCTCTCTGCGACTATAACTAATCCGGATTTATTAGCATACTGATACAATCTAGATCCCGGTATACAACAATAACAGAAAACTGTATAAGACAGCAGGTGTACCGGCTAAACATTTATTAGGTCATTAACAGTGACCTGCTAAAACATTTATTAGGTCATTAATAGTGACGGTGAACATTTTTAAAACTCTACTAAGTAATAGTAAAACTAAACATATTCAGAATCTTTCTTCACAGAACAGAAAGCATATCAGACATTAAAAACAAAAGTTTCGCTTGATTTTATAGAAAAACAATCTAGATTGTAATCTTGAAAATTGCAAATGAGAATGAAAAGTAATGAAGGGGAAAATTTCGGACATTTTATTAATTTTTTGATTCATAACTGAAACAAGTTAAAGAAATCGTTTTAGACGACAAGAAAATGAAGTGTAAAAGAAGTGTAAAAGAAGAACTTTGTAACTTTAGATGGAAAGACATGTATCTAACTTAGTCAAACACACATGAGTAGTAAAAGAAAGGAAAACAGTTCATTGAAACATGTATAGAAAGACATATACAGCATATTGAAACACGCAGTTCGTTTTGTTCGAGACAGGCCACGATTACAGCAAATTGAAATTAAAGAAAGACTATTAAAACTGAACGTCATTATCTACCACATAATCTTTGATAACCATTGTCAGTCGTGACAGGTTGGGGCTTTTTGCATACACGTGTTAAATCTTATCTAAATATAGTTGGAAGTAATTTTCCTCTCTCTATCTCACACGTTGTTTACACATAAGTAATTGTTGACTTAACACGTGCAATAAAGATAGATACATCGACAACGACAGGCGTGGTCTGGGAGATAGGAAAGGTAGGTTAACACATTCAAAGTTTTAAGATCAAAGGATGATAGTCATTTTTATCAAGGCTCGTGAAATCGTAAAATTGAAGGGAGAAAAACAAATGGTAACCAATATTTAAGGGAAGACGGCAAATGGGAAAAGACAGATGACCACAGGAAAAGTGGAAAAAAAGCAAAGGAAAAATATTTTTTTGTTCAGAGAATGTATAGACGAGTTGATTCTCGATACTTTTTCACAAGATTTTAGAGAAACACAAGATTGTGCAAGTGCAACACTCCATATTCACCAGACATCGCTTCCTGCTACTTTTTTGAGGTGACTAAAAGTTCATTTAAAAGATTGACAAAAACAAATGGTAACGAATCTTGCTGGAAAGCGGATGAGTGGAAACACAGATAACCATAGGAAGAACGGAAACAAAAAATATATAAAAGAAAAAATAGTTTTCGTTTATATATAGAATGTTTAAAATAATTTGATATCATTTAAGATGTACAAAGTGTTTCAAAAAATTAAGATACATATACATAATTTGATCTAATAACTTGGCCAATTCTTATTCAAGTGATCTCAAAGTTTAACAGCGTGCGTAGAAACAATCCCAAATTATATATTCAATGCTTAAACACATTTCCTTTACCAGTGAATAGCATTTCACAAAGAAAAAGTAAAGTTGGCGACCGTAGTCGAGGGTGACCACAAGGCTCCCTTCTCAATAGCTACTACACGAGGTGTAGGGGAGGGCGCTACTCCTTTCCCTTGATTGCTCCAATTTACCCTAGATCCTTACCTTATAATGCTGAGTGTTAAGCAAGGAGGTATCAAGCGACTTGGGATTGAACCTGGGTCTCCCGGACCATGGGCGAACACTACCTACTAAGAAAAAAGTCATTAAAGACGGATTTTTCTGTTGTTTCTACACATGCTGTTAAAATCTGAGATCATTTGAATGAGAATTGGTCAAATTATTAGATTACAAAATTATATCAGTTTTTCTTAAAGACTTTATGGTTTGGTTTGGTGGGTTTTATGGCATATAAACCTTTGTAGGTTATCTAACGCCAAATCCATTTTTATGCAAATAATCTGTTCTATTTAAAACAATTCAGTTTAGCATAAGTACACAGTTTAATTGTCAAAAACGTTTATATTTCAAACTAATCAAGCAGTTATATGTAACAATTCAGTTAAGTGTAAATACAGTTTTAATGTCGAAAAACAGTTCTATTTGAAATAATTCAGTTAAGCATCAGCACGCAGTTTAAATGTAAGTACGGTTTAATTGTCAAAAACATTTCTATTTCAAGCTATTCAGTTTAGTCAAACAATTCAGTTTAGCATAAGTATGCTATTACTTCTATTCAACCCATAGGTAGGGCCCTATTAGGTGCTACCACTCCGGGCCAGAGTGGACCTGGGAGCAATGGCAATGAAGGGGTACTCCGCATTCCCCAAAGCACCAGCACTGCTGGAACTTTACCATCAGATTGTTTAGTGTCATATCTAGGACACTCGTTGGGTGGGTGGGGGGTCTTACCCCTCTGCAGAGGTGCAGTCGGTGTATTCTACAGCCCAAGCCGACTTGGCAAAAAAGACTTTATGAATGTTTACATAAAGTCCAGAGACTAATGAGAAAAAGTAAACATCTTGAATATCATCCAAGAGATTCGTCTGCATTGATTACTTCAGAATATCTATCAATGTGTAAGCACATGTCAATGTTCACGCTGAAGTAAAAGAAACAGGGCACTGTCAGTTAATAATATTACACAACATATATCGAGGGCGACGTCATTACCGCTATCCCACCCTGTATACATGCACACATAAATTCATATTAAAGGGCATATGGGTGCCCGTGGTGTAATGGACACGGCGACTCGAGTTCAAATCCTGGACGAGACTGATTGCATTTCCCATAGCACTAATACTCTTGGGAAAGGTATGAATCCAATTATTCTCCCTCCAGCTATGGGTAAATAGTTGAACAGACTGATTCTTCAGCCTTGGTGAGGCAACTAGTCTAGGAGAAGGAAAACTCTGAATTCAAACCTGTTAAACTCCGCTTAAAAATTGACCTTGTGTCATATCCTGCCCGAGCAGAGGGATTGGTAAATAGGATTAAAGGGCATAAAAAAAAGCACCGAGATAAAATCTTTAATTTTCTTGATTTTAGAATTTAAATTAAGATGCGCGAACAGCTGAGCAACTTATATAAGGAGATAACATCTAGCTGTCTAAACAAGTCAGTGCCAATTATTGATACATATGGTTGATCGGCACTCACTATATTTCAAACTTTTTTTTTTTTTTTTAAACAGAAATTTTGGACGAAATACAAGATTGTTCTAGTATTGCACCCACTGAATTCGCCAGACCTAGTTTCCATACGATTTTTTTTTTGTTTTATTTTGTTTCTTAAACTGAAAATTAATCTCAAGGTTAAGATTGGAAAATGGGGAAAACATTTAGAGAAGTATGATCATGCAACTTCGCGCCCTAAGAAAAGGAGTTTAAGAAATACCTCGACCAATGAAAAACGCACTGGAATGAGTGTACTCATTGCAAAAAAGATTATTTTGAATAAAATTTCATTCATTGTTTATGTCTCGAGAAATACAATGTATGTGTGTGTGTGTGTGTGTGTGTGTGTGTGTGTGTGTGTGTGTGTGTGTATGTGTGTTCTGAAACCAAAATGGTTGTGCACAAACAAACAGATGGGCAAAAATATAATATTATCAAATTCAATTGTCACATGACTTGAAAGATCGTTAGGATTCTATGTTGTGTCCAATCAGGCTATTTCTCGGAGTAATAAAAGGTTATTTGTCATATCTTCCAGTAATATGTAACAGATTGCAAAGGAACAGCTGGAAATAATTCTTAAACCGATTAACAGGGAATTGGTTCCATGCCTTTTCCAACACCTCTAATGAAAAGTGAATAAATCAGAAGGTGACTTACGGTCAAACTATGCTTAAAGTACCGGCTCTCGCCAGATCACGAAACTTAAGCAATGACGATCTTGTTTCGTAGTTAGATTGGTGACCAGAAAGCTTAGTAAATATATCAAGTTTAAAGCACTGGTCAACAGGAAATTACCAATGAGTAACCACTCTAAAATGGTGGTTACCAAAAGAAATCTGAATCCTGAGTGCCAGATTGAATAAAGAAAATCTTAGTTAATTCCAGGATCTGGAATTTTAATTTGTTCTGTCAATTTCATTTTCCGTTAAGCCAACTTCCGTTTCTTGCATATTTCACAAGACTTATCAAGATCGGTGTATAGACGATTAGTAGACAAATGTTTCCACTAATGGTCATCATCATGTCGTGCCGGTAGCACGGATATCCCTGACCCTCTCTCGCCACTTTTCCCTATCGTTCATCGCCTCTGGCAGGTCTTCTAGACTACATCCCGTATCCTCACATAGTTGCTGAATGTATGTTCGTGCTGGTCGTCCTGCTTTTGCTCGGTCATATGTGGGGGTCCATAAGAGTACATCACTTATGAGTTCGTCCCTGCTTCTCCAGCAGTGTCCTGCATGTCTGGTTCGTCTAACTTGAATAGTTTTCGTGATAGGAGGCAGGTGGCCGTACAGTTGGTGTCTTGTGGGGTGTTGCCGCCAAGACTTGTTTCCACTAATGGTACTATATATATATATATACACACACACACACACACACACACATATATATATATATATATATATATATATATATGTAACTGATACGTGTGTGTAAAATGCACATACACGCTCTTATTCATTCGCGATGAAGATTTTTCTTGGTGCGTGTAAACTGGATGGTCAAACAACAGGATAACAATCAAGAGATAATAGAAGTGAAAAGTGAAGCAAGTAGAAAAGAGAAAACACGAAAGTTGAGAGTAAGGAGGAAAGAGTAAAAAGGAGAGAGTAAAAAGGGAAGAGTAAAAAGGAAAGAGTAAAAAGGAGAGAGTAAAGAAAAATAAAAAAGGAAAGTAACGAAGAAAGAATCGAAAAGAGAAGAGCAACGAAGACTCGGAAAGATGAAAGAAAAGGCAAAATAGGAGAGTAAAGAGGAAAGCAGCAAAAAGAGGAGAGTAAAGATGATAAAGAAAAAAAAATGAAATATGAAGATGAAAAAAAAGACAATAAATGGATTCGTCAAATAAAGTGTGGGAGAAGAGAGGTAAAGAGAAAAAGATAAAACCAAAAATATTAAGACATTAAAAGAGAGAGCGAGAGAGAGAGAGAGAGAGAGAGAGGCTGTCCGATGATTTTCTACGGCATTCAGATTAATAGATAATGTAATCCAATTTCGACTAAACTAATGTGATAAATATGGTGCCGAAGAAGTTCTGGTCTTTATTAAAGGGAACCCGAGAACGTCAGGGTAGAGAGGGTGAGTGAGGGATTAAAACGAGGTAAACCAGGTGGGTGTGTGGCGGTGGACAGATTGTTGCTGGATGGACATAAGAAGTTTGGCAGGTGCGCAAAGAAGCAGAAAAAAAAGGTGGCTGGGGTACATGAAAGACTGGCCGCAGCTCAAAAGATTACAAACATATCTGTTTGTGTGTGAGTGTGTGCATGAGTACGTATACGTGCTAGCGTGTCTTTATCAATAAAACAAAGTTATGTATAAATAAGCATGCAATTATTTTACACACGCATTATATATATATATATATATATATATATATATATATATATATATATATATATATATATAATGTTTGGCCCAGCGGTTAG
This sequence comes from Sepioteuthis lessoniana, assembly GCA_963585895.1. Lineage (NCBI taxonomy): Eukaryota > Metazoa > Mollusca > Cephalopoda > Myopsida > Loliginidae > Sepioteuthis > Sepioteuthis lessoniana. The sequence continues at coordinate 15,881 of CAUZXS010000491.1, forward strand.
AGTGTTCGCCAATGGCCCGGGAGACCTGGGTTCAATCCCAGGTCGAGTCATACCAAAGACTTTAAAAATGGAACTTGATACCACCTTGCTTAACACTCAGCATTATAAGGTACGGTTCAAGGGTAAAGTGGAGCAATCCTGGGAATGGAGTAACGCCCTCCCCTACACCTTGGTGTAGTAGCTATCGAAAAGGGAGCCTTCGGGTCACACCTCGCTAACTTTACTTTACTTACAAGTACATATTACAAGATTTCTGCGAAAATGTATGTACACACGCACACAAATACTTACATGTATACACAAACAAACGCACGTGTATCTATATAAGTATAATTATTGATTAAACAAAAGTTATCAGATTCGCAGGAAAGGAGAGATCTTTAAAGGATCGATCTCAATCTCTCTAACGAACAATTCGCGTAACCCAGATTAAATCCAGTTACTATATACGCATTCTAAACAAAATAAGGTTTCAATTGCCAGCACGATATGATGATGATGATTGTCATATTGGTTAAAGTTATCATCCATGATCCAATCACGATTCAAGTAATACTAAACATTTAAAAAATGGCATTTCTTGCCCCCCCCCCACCGCTTAACAGTCAGCATTATGAGGTTTGTATCAAGAGAAAGTATAGCAATCCAGTAAAAGAAGTTGTATCCGCCTCTACACCACGGTGGAATAAAAATTAAAAAGGCGGCCTTCGAGTTAACCTCAACTACGATCAGACAACACACACACACACAATATATACATATATATATATATATATATATATATATATATATATACACACACACACACATACATGCACACACATAAATACGGGAATATATACATATATATAAAATGATTCTCTAAAACGTCTGACTGATGGGTCTCGTATACACAGAGATCTACCAAACACATGCAGATTGTGTGTGTGAAGAGGGCATGTGTGAAAATATTTCATATGTACATAAATTATGTAATTGATTGTTCACATATGATCATAATTGCGTCGGGACAGTTGGCTGTACACAGATATGAACAAAGAAAAAAAAATTAAAATATACACATAAGTTTACACAGCTTTTTACAAAATCTTTAATAAGTCTATGTGTTATGCGTGTGTCTGGAGAGACGGGGGAATCTGTGCTCTATTTACAACCTTACATAGACAAATTTGGTCAATAATGGGACCGTAAAGTGCATATCTCTGTTTTTAGTTGTTTTTCTTTCTTATTATACATATGTATATCTAACTAATACGCTGGGTTCAGAAAAATATATGGTCACTTCTTAAGCGTTTAAAAAATATTTAACTGTGATCGTTGATATGAAGGAAAAATTCAGATGACAAAATGTTCTACTGCCTTACATAATTGACTGTATGATACACTTCATTTAAAGTTGAATAACAAAGATTTTTAAAGGAAGTGTACATTTTTATTTTTGTGTTAGTTTAAAAGAAATAATCAAAGGAAAAAAAAAAAAAAAGGGGACAGATAAAAGAGAATTGAAAACAAGTGGAAAATAGTATCGAATATTGAAAGAAGGAAAATGATTGAAAGAAAGATAATTTAAAAGGAAAAAATTTTTAAAATGGATTTGAAAAAAAAGTAAGAAAGAAAGAATTGAATAAGAAGATATAAATGAAAGTGAACTCTAAGTAAATGTTGATAGAAAGAAAGAAAGAAAGAAAGAAAGAAAGAGGATTGATGAAAAGTAATCAAGGAACCGAAAAACAGAAAGAAAAGAATGAATGAATGAATTTAAAAAAAATTTTTTTTTTTTTTTTAAGTAAGAAAAAATTGGGGAAAAATGTACTGAAAGAAAGAAGCGTGTGCAAGAAAGATGGCTATGAAAGGAAGAAACGAGAAAAAATATGTGAAAGAAAAAAAAAAAAAAAAAGAGAGAAAAACTGCATGTAAAAGAAGTGAAAGAAAGATTTCTTATTCTTTGAATTCTCTCTGTTGATCATTAGTGATAGTGGTTCCCTAACGATGAAGAGACTATAAAACACACACTGAACAAATCCCTTAAAGAAGTAAAAATAAAAACATTACAAGTCAAGAATAATCAAGACAAAAGACAAAAATAATACAAAATAATGACAAGTTAACGCTCATTTCTTTTTAGTTGTTCTAAACAATATAATAGTTTTAATACGACTCCAACACACCGTCAAGAAGAGAAAAAGTTCTAGTACACACACACACGTGATATAAGTTAAGCAGACACAAACCTTTATACATGACTTACGGTCAAGTCACGCTATTTACATCTAATCACGAAAGTTGAGCAAAGATGATCCTGTTCAATAATTAAGTGGGTACTCATTGGGTAGCAGCAGGTACTGCGTTCAGAGGTGTAGCCTTTTTAGCCTAAAACTTTTGCACACACACACACACACACACACACACACACACACACACAATCTTTTAAAAACATACACATCACACAGTACTCAGCTATTGTTGGATTCTATTTTTTAATTGACCGCTTTTTTTAAAAGGGAATACGAGAATTGGCGGTTTAATCCGTTGGAAAAGAAAGAAAGAATATAAATCCATTTTCTCTGATAAATTCCAGTGGTGAAATTCTGATGATTGGACTTTAGCTATGAGGAGTAAAAGTAAAGTTGGTGGCCTTAGTCGAGGGGGGACCCTAAGGCTCCCTTTTCAAAAGCTACTACACCGAGGTGTAGGGAAGGGCGCTACTCCCTTCCCTGGATTGCTCCACTTTACCCTTGATCATTACTATATAATGCTGAGTGTTAAGCAAGGCGGCATCAAGTACCATTTTTCGAGTCTTTGGTATGACTCGACTTGGGATTGAACTCCAGTCTCCCGGACCATCGGCGAACACTCCACTCATTAGGCCAATGGCCCGGTATACACACAAGTACATTCGGAAAATGAAGAAAAAAATGTCTTATTAGAACATAGTTTCATGGACTGTATTTTTGGATTATATCAACAAATCAATAGTTTTTTTGTTTGTTTGTTTGTATTTCCTAAGAGAATAACATGTTTGACACAGCCGATATATGAATATAATAATCATGGCAAGGGCACCTCGGGTGGTGTAATGGTTAGCATGATAGACTAGCAAACCAGCACGAGTGAGTTCGATTCTCATTGGGTGCCCTATTCATGCGGCCTTGTGCTACATTTAAGCATAATAATCATGGCAACGCTGATAAATTTACAGCAATCAAAAGAAATGTAAAAAAAAATAAATAAAATGTTCAAAGCCACCAGATTGTCAAGATTCGTTAATTCTGTGCCCATTGGCAAACAGTTTAAGGGCTTAACTTTTTTTTTATTTATTTGTAGATTGAAACGTCTTCCTTTTTCAACATCGCTCTTATTTATTTCACCTTATCACAACTGCCTTTTAAAATCCCTCCACTTTTTCTTTTATCATCATCTTTATATCCCTACCACAATTTACTTACCTTATCCTTTTCCAATTTATTGTTTGTCTGTTTCATTATTTCTTTTTCCTAAACTTATTCCTTTCCCATTATAATTCTTCCCTTTAATTATCAATGCTTCTTTCTAATTATTATCAATGCTTCTTTCCCTATTATTTTCACTCAATAGAGTGAAAATAATAGGGAAGAGTTTTTCACACCAGCATTAGCCGATGGTTTCTCACTGGAGTTAAAGTGACAGCAAGTCTCCTCAAGTCTCCAGGACTTAATATTCTAGCAGATCTTAATAAAGCAGTAGTTTGGATGGTTTCTACTCGTCCACAAATTTCCAACTTTTCTAGTCCTTGTTTCAATCCTTTGGTGAATGTACTGAAAGGGCAAATTACAATCGGTTCCACTGATTATTATTTCTTCACTTATATATATATATATATATATATATATATATATATATTATAATGATAATAATAATAAGAAGTCTTTCCTATTATTTCTTCCCATTATTATGGTAAATATTATTATCTCTTTCCTCCAAGTATTATTTCTTTCCTAATATTATTATTTCTTTCCTAATATTATTATTATCATAATCAAATCCGTTATTCTTATTTCTCTTCATTATTATTATTGTCTACATCATTATGATTATTATCTTCATTATCATCATTTCTCATTGTTATTACTACCACCATCTTCATTATTATTTATCTTCTCTTCATTATTTATCTTCTCTTCATTATTTTTATCATTAATTATTATTATCGTTATCTTCTTCTCATTACTTGCGAGGGCTCAATCAAAGACCTAACGGGTGAAATAGTTTTATGATTTTCGAAGTGACACTTATGTACTTTGATAAATAATATTACACGGCTAGGGCTCTCCACCAAATGTCAGTTTTCCTCGTTAGTACTAACTTTTGAATTATGTTCACAGATGAATTAACAGGTATGTTCTTAAGATGGTGGTGGTATTATTATTATTATTATATTCGTTTAGAAATCAGTAGTCTCATCCGGATTTTTTTGGGCGGGGGATCAAGAGGCAGCTAGTTGCACTCACCTCCTCGGTAGTCTTGGCAATTTTTAATAAATCTGTTTTCCATTCTTCCTTTGATTTCCAGTTTTTTTTTTATGTCAATTTTGAAAAAGCACTCATTTTGACGTGCTACTTCTTTTTCCATATTATTACTTTTCTTTTCCTCCACCTCTTTCTTGCCCCCCCCTCATTATTATCATTATCATCATGGAAGCTGCTACTTACTGCATCTAAGCAAGAAGGACAGATAGAAAGGAGAGGAAGACGCCGACGCCAACGAGTGAGAGACGTTTGGAATACAAGAGGCAAATTGGCAGTGTCATAATTCTACTTATTTATCTATTTATCTACATATCATTTGATTTAAATATTCACCTGGGAGCGAGTGATTTTTATCTGAGGGTTACATCGAAAGGTTTGGGTTAAATGGGAGAGCAGATACGAAAGAAAGAAAGAAAAAAAAAAGAAAACAAAAAAGAAAAACAAGACGCAAGGAAAAGAAAAAAGAAAAAAGCGAAAGAAAGAAAAAGATTTGGCATCGTTCATAAGTGGATTATGTTTAGATGAGTAAAATGGCTGCGTGATGTGTGGATAGGGAAAAGCAAAGCGTATGCAAAAGTGCATTTTAAAATAGTTCTCGTGTTTCTCATAGATAACTCATTTTATAAATTTGCTTTATGCATTTTTATAAGCTGAAATACATATAGAAAGGTGTGCCAAGTACATAAATATTTGTATATGCAAATATTAGCTACTGATAACATGGAAATCCTGAAAAGATTATATATATATATATATATATATATATATATATATATATATATATATATATATATATATATATATAAAATGGTTAGAGTGTTCACCAATGGTCTTGGAGACCGGGGTTCATTCCCAGGTTGAGTCATACAAAAGACTAAAAAAAAAAAAAAAAAAAAAAAAAAAAAAAAGGTATTTGATGCCTCCTGGCTTAACACTCATCATCATAAGGTACAGATCAAGGATATCTGGAGTAATCCAGGCAGAGGAGTCGCACCATCCCCGACACCTCGGTATTGTAACTTTTGGGTTGCTCTCGATCACGGTCGACCAACTTACTCGCTACTTTACACACACACTATTGTTTGATTTTTTTTTTGTTTTTTTCTCAAAATGATTACCCGAAGATCTACAAAAACATTTTTTGAAAAGAGAAAATAGTGCTCAGTACTTTGATAAAGCAGAGCTAGTCTAAGACCTAAAATGTTAAACAAAAAATAAAAAAATAAATAAAACTTCACGATGTTATACATTGTCCATTGCTCAATGTTTCAAGTATTTGGACAACAAGATCATCATATAGATATTAGCATCTTAGTAGTTGATCAACTTTGACAGTCATTCATTAATTGAGATGGTGGGAGCGGACATATATACATACATACATATCTATTTATCGGGGTGGGCATGTATGAACGTATATACCCGGGGAAAGATATGTAAAGAGAGCGCAGATGCATTTACATAAAATGTACACATGACTCGGTTGCAAAAATTTATATTATGGCGACATGTAATGCTCAGATAGGCAAAGACGAAACTCATTCTGCTTCCACAACCCGTCAAACAAATATAGGGAATATCTAACAATATTTTCAATAGAAAACACACGAACGAGCTTTAATACTAAATTCAAAAATGAGGGGGAAAACTATGGACCTACGCCTACCCAAATGATGCTAAAAAAACAAAGATTATATTTATACTTAAACAAAATAAGGATCAATAGCGCTCTTTGAGACATACTCCTCTTTTGAAGGAGAATCTTCCGATCACAGAAACGTCACAGCCTAAATCTACGCAGTAATAAGAAAAACGGTCTAAACCACGTTACGACGAGTCTTGCCCAGTCGGCTGGGACTGTAGAATACACCGACTGCATCTCTGCAGAGGGGTAAGACTCACCCAACAAGTGTTCTGGATATGACACTAAACAATCTGATGGTGAGGTTCCAATGATGTTGGAACTTTAGGGAATGCGGAGTACCCCTTCATCGCCTTCGCTCCCAGGTCCATTGAGTGGTAGAACCTGATAGAGTCTTATCAAATAGAACTAAACAGTGTAGGTATGCTGAACTGAATTGCTTGAAATGGAACTGTTTTGACATTTAAACTACGTACTTATGCTAAACTAAATTGTTTAAATTATAACTGTTTGACTAAACTGAATAGCTTAAAATAGAAATGTTTTTGACAATTAATCGGTAGTTATATTTCTAACAATTCCGTTTAGCATACCTGTTTATATGTTTTATAATGGATTTGGCATTACATAACCTACAAAGGTTAATGTGCCATAAAACACACACTAGCAATGAATATACAGTAACTGTAAGAAACTAATTCGATACTCTTCGAGAGATATCTGAGACACCTACTCCGAATGACGAATATGAAAATTTCTTCACTGCCCACATGGAAGCAACAGCAGAATGCGTACCGATCAAATCAAGAAACTAGGAGTTATATACATATTTTTTGTACCATTCTTGAAAATAACTGGAGGCAACCGAAACCCTGAACTTTTCAACAAATTTTTACATTCAATCGATCCTAATTTTCGTTCTCTATCCCAAAAACAAAACCAAAAAAAAGGTTTACATTCTTCTATATCTGTTCATTTTAACGATATATATATATATAAGTTTAAATGTTGGAAGTATTGGATATTCTGAAATTCGAGCAGCTTTAAAGTCAAATACTTTTTTATCAATACTATAAACAATTGTTTAAACGAATAGACTTGGCTCAATGGTGTAGAAAGTCACAAGTGTCATGCACCAAGTGAGGCTCAACTTCTTTGCAGAACTCATTGTTTGCAAAACTCTTTTCGTAGCAATTGTTTCAAAAGTGAAGGAACCTTTAAGCTTAATCAGATATCGAGGCTGAACAGCGTGAATCATATTAGAATCAAATTTACTTGGGGATGTCCTCGTGGTGTAATGGCTAAAGCGGTACCGAAGTAAGCGAGTTCGAACTCCGGTCGCGCTATTACGTTCACTTTCGGACAAATACCCTTGAGAAAAGTATGAATCCCCTTATCTTCCAAGCAATGGGTTAAATAGTGTCATTTCTGTTCTTCTAGAAGGATGGCTTTGGTATTAAATAACTTACAAAGGTTGATATGCCATTAAACAAAGAAAATAACCCAATCCAACTTACTTCATTAGCAACGACGATATATAATGATTACATGGTTATTCTTACTATACGGAGAGAAACGGAGTTTCTATATAAAAAAAGAAAAGAAAAGGGAGAGCCCATCGGCGAGACTTAAAACAGAGATCGAGACAAGGTAGCTACGGTGAGACATAGAGAGGGTTGCAACGGACCTGGAGTAGATAGATCGAAACAGGGTGACAACGGACAGATCAAGACAGTGTAAAAGAGGAGGGACAGAAGGGAAACGAGAGGCGGGGAGAGACAGAGAGACAGACAGTAAGAGAGAGACAAAAGGCGAAGAGAGTGAGGCAAACTGAGAATGGAGATTTATAAAGAAAAGCAGAGAGAGAGAGAGAGAGCACGAAGACACCGAAACAGAGAATGGAGATTTATATAAAGAAAAAAAAAAGAGGGAAATCCTAAACAGAGAGAGAGAGAGAGAGAGAGAGAGAGAGAGAGAGAGAGAGAGAGAGAGAGAGAGAGAGAGAGAAATGGACAGTAAGACAGAGACAAAGAGCGAAGGGAGTGAGGTAGAGACAAAGAACGGAGAGACATAGTCAAACTGTGAATGGAGATTTATATAAAGCAAAAACAGAGGGAAATCAGAGAGAGAGAGAGAGAGAGAGAGAATAGGAAGACACTGAAACAGAGAATGCATGATAGGCAAAAAGTAGATATCCTTTAATGTAGGAACATTTTGCTGAATGTCAAGATCTTAGAGAGGAGCCCGAAATTATTTTAAAAAAAATTAACTGAAACTATTCAATAAAAAGAAAGAAAAAAATATTTTTACTCTTGGGTACCAACGATAACATACTGAAATCCAATCTTAAGGAGAAACTTAATATTTTCTGCAGAGAGATTTGGGGGAAATGAGAAAAGAAATTTAATTTGGTAACGTCATTAGCGAAAACCAACTTTTCACCATTTACAAATGACGTCTTGCGTTTTTCTAAAAACTTACATACATATATATATATATATATATATATATATATATATATATATATATGTGTGTGTGTGTGTGTGTGTCACAGCTGAAGTTTTGACAGTGTAAATCGTCCTGAGTTTCATACTTTCTGGGTACACTATATAACTGGATTTTTTACAAAGCTTAGCTGAATAAATATAAGCTTCGTACAACAATCGTCATTTTAAATAAATTGTAAATTTATGCTGGTCTAATAACTTTTTTCTAAGGGAAAAGCCGAATAAAAGTTTAATGAAGAAGTAGGGAATCTGCAGCCTTAGGGCCACATGTGACCTTTTTAACCCTCGAGTGCGACCTTCAACAGTCTCGTCAAAAGACCAATTAAAACTGCACACCACTCTAGAACCTGATATCCTAATGCCTTCTCGCAAAAAGCAATTACAACAAAAGTCATTAGAAGATTAAAGATTTTTTTTTAATTTCTTTTAAGTAGCATATATTTAATTAAATTTGGACTAAGTCATTAACAAAAATTTTTAATTTTGTTGTAAACAAACATAAATTTATTGAGTGTAGCCTTATTAGTAGACAATAAATTTCAATGTGACCTTTAACATGAAAAAGGTTCTCCAGACTTGGTTTTGATGTATAAATAGATTTTTAGACAACGTCCTCCATCAGGATCAGGCAATAGAGTATCATCTATAAGTGAAGACTTTTCAGAAAACTTTTATTAATTTTGGAACATTATATCATTAAAACGGGTCTCATTAGATACCATCTATTGCCAAACTCTACAGCAAAGAAACAATGAATTTTCATTAATAATAATGAAAACAATTTAAAATATCATAGAAATTTCGCTCCCTTACAAATAGATATATAGATAAATTATGTTAAATAATTGTCGACATTTTAATTAAAATTGGATATCTTATTATCATTTCACCACTCCTAGCTACTTTTTATAACTATTATTTGTATATTTTTTCATTTCTATTTTTAGATTTATCAGATTTCTTTATCAGATGTTTTTATTCGCATCTTATTCCAAATTTTTTTTTATCATTCTTTTGAGAGTTTTTATTTTTATTTTGAGGTTAAAATTTGTTGTTTTAAAATTTTTATTATCATTTCTAGTGGGTAGAGTGTTCGCCAATGGCCTTGAAGACTGGTATTACTCAACCTGGGATTGAACTTCAAATACTCAAAAAAAGAAAAAAGGTACTTGATACCTCCTCGCTTAACACTCGGAATTATAAGGTACGTGTCAAGGGTAAAGTAGAGCAATTAAGGGAAAGGAGTGGCGCCCTCCCCTACACCTTTGTGTTGTAGCTTTTGAAAAGGGGGGCCTTCGAGTCGCCCTCGTCTACGATCGGTAACTTATGAAATATCTCGTCATTTTTCAAATAAATGAACTTATAAAACAAGTTTTTAAAATAAGCGCTGTTCATTTCTTTCTATCGTTTCTATTCTCTTTCCTCTTCTTTATACCATTCAAGCAGACAATAAGCGTCCGATATACAACATTATCAATTCTCTCTCATTATATTTGCTTTCTTTTTCTCTCTTTGAAAACGCGTTCTTTTTCGTCCCTTTCTTACTGCGTAATCAAAACGGAATTGTCCATCATTTACCCGAGGTGATAACAAGGTTTAACATTCGAACGCATGGGTTCATGCCTCATTCTATTAATATCATAGCTAATAAATGACATTGCTCCACCTAAGAATGACAAGATTTACCCTTTTAGCACCAGTCTTTCCAAGTTGGTAATTCTTTAAGTTTCAGATTTGTTTATAAGATTTTAATGACTTTTTAAGTCACTCGTTCCTCAACACTGACTTACGCTATCTCAATGTTTTCTTGTCAGAAAATCTTAATGATTTAATATATAAAAGCAGTTTGGTGTGTAAAGATTACCTTTTAAGGTAAGATGTAAAGTAACGTTATGATTATAAGTTAGGAAAGGGAAATCAGTGATCTAAATTCCAATATTAGTTTGCTTATGTATCTATTGCACTAATTCTTTGGAAAGAGACGAATCCAGTGTTTCGTTCGAATATCATATCTCAGCAGAAACTGTCTTGTTCTAAGCAAATCACTCCCCAATAAAAATCGGCTTGGCAGTAATAAGACAATGAAGTGTTTTTACTAGCTCGAACAAGAAAACATTCTGTTCAACTGAAGAGTGAAAAATAAAAGTCAAGTACCAAAAGAAAATATAGCTTAACATGAAGTTTCAAATGAGTTAAATACTCCTTTCTATTATTTAGTTTATCCGTTGGATTTATTCAATTGATAGCAATAGAGGTCGGGGAGAAGGAGGAGGTGACCTTAGCTTAACGGTTATCGTCGTAAAAAAAAAAAAAAAAAAAATAGAATCGGTGCCCCGAGCACAAATACAGAACGAGGCTGACTGCTGTTGAAGTGGCGCTATTGCCCTTGTTCTTTCCCTCACACATACTCCTAGTTGTGGGTAAATAGTCGGTCAGACTATGTGCTTTAGCTTTGGTTGGACAACCAGTCAAAAAGAAAAACTATATTCAAACCAGCTTAAGAAAATTGACCTCGAGTGAGATCCTGCCAGTGGTGTAGGGGCTGAATAAATTCGTACATACGTACTAGTAGAGGTTAAAAGTGCGGTAAAGATAATCCGAAACCGATTATATTTAGAGCTAATTTTTCAGATACAAAGTATCACTAGGGAACAAGAAAAGTTTTCGTAGATTACAAGTTGATTTCTTAAATTAAATTTCTATTTTTTCGTTCACTGATGATACCTGCATCGGAAAAATATTGTCATTATATATCTTCGGGTTATCCCTAAGGTGTTTTTAATATGGACAATACGTCCATTATTTTCATTGAAGAATTGAAACTGAATTTGTGGAAATTTAAAAAGTCAACTAAAATAGTAAAAACCTAATAATTGTAAATATATTCCATTTTATAATGGAATTAATTTTTAAATTCAATGATTTTAAAGAGTCTGAAAACTTTATGAAGTTCCGTCTAGTCATTATTTCGTGGTCATATTCTTAATTTCAGAATTAAAAGAAAGGTAATTATTGGAATAAAAGAGTCAAGAATTTTTAACAATGCCAACTGATTTATTTTGAATGCTGATTCTGACAATTCACCTTCTTAGTGTTTTCAATACCAAGAATATATTGAAAGAATTCAAAATGAAGAACAAGAGTTTTTTTTAATGACAACTTCCAAAACTGATTGACTATTGTCATTAGTTTGGTATGTAACCAGAGGAATAGCGTCTGAAGGAAATCGTAACTTTCCTTTGTTAGATTTATAATTATTTACTGTTTTGGCACACTGACCTGTGGGTTGCTTACAAATACCAATTTTTATTGAAGTAGTCACCCATCTAAGCAATGAGCTGGCTCATCGCATCTTCACTTCAGCAATCTTTCAGCGTTTGGTTACTTTGATGTTTTATTCTGACATTGGCCCGGGAGACCTGGGTTCAATCCCAGGTCGAGTCATACCAAAGACTCAAAAAATGGTACTTGATGCCTCCTTTATAAGGTACGGATCAAGGGTAAAGTGGAGCAATCCAGGGAAAGGAGTTGCGCCCTTCCCTACACCTTGGTGTAGTAGCTATCGAAAAGGGAGCCTTCGGGTCACCCTCCACTATGGTCGCCAACTTTACTTACTTATAGAACAGGAGGCGCGCATGGCGTAACGGTCCTTATCGTTGAAAGAAGATTCGGTTATCAGAGTTCGAACCCTGAAGGTGGTTGTTTGCATTTCACATAGCGCTAATACTCCGGAAAAAAAATGAAATCAAACTATTCTCCCTCCAGCAATGGGTAAATTGTTGGTCAAACTGACCTCTTTAACCCTTGGTATGGCAACTAGTTTAGAAGAAGGAAAACTGAATTCAAATCGGATATGGAGAGGGATGGGTTCTTTCAGGCTATTCCTACTCAAGACACACAACACCCCCATCGTTAAACCAAGTTTCAGGATAAGTCCAAGTTAAATCTTGTAGGTAATAGTTACTCAGTAAAAACGACACGACAAAGAAAATAATACACTTAAAATAGTTTAAATCAAAGAAAACAATATCCGATCTAATATGCAAATGAATGGTGACTTTTTTTGGTTATCAATTAGAGTTTAAAGTCATTTCTTTAATCATCCAAATTCTTGATAAAAACATAAACAACTATGAAATGCAAATAAAATTATTCACTCTTCTAAACAGAAGCAACAATATAATCAGGGAGCGCTGTCAGTGTGGGTTCACGGGTCGTCTAGTTGTTTAACAAATTTGCTAACAGACCTATTGACAAAGCAAACATTTTAATGATTTGGGCGGGAAATCCGCGAGGAATATTTATTCAGTTCAAACAAAAAAGAATCCCTAGTGATGCGCAGATCGGACGCTACTTGTCAAAGGTTTTAGGGTGATTAGAAATTAAAACGGGGTGGAAAGAGGGTAGCTACGAATATCAAATCGACTAATGGCGTCACAAGAGAAACTAACACTGCAACAAGACAGAATATGTCCGAGCAATTAATGAGATACATCATCGATCTACCCCACCGGGGACTAATAATTTTACAGTTTCCCCAGAAAGGCACGTGATCAGCGTTCATGCTAGGATTTTGAATGCTGATTTTCAAGAGAGGAAACCAGGCCATCCTGCCTTCATTATGTAAAGTTGTACCTATCTTTTTATCTTGCCATGTAGAATTCTCTCTCATAAATGCACGTATATAGACGCTGAGTTTCTCCTGAACATTTTTTTTTCTTTCTTAATTTACGTTTCCTGACGAAATCTTTTTCGAACATTTTTTGTATAGTTCAAACCATTATTTTAAATTTATAATTTCCACCCAAAAGATGACCTAAAATACTTTCTACCAGAAATTTTCGTAATTTCATATCTTATATAATTTTGCCGAAATGAGTCGGTGGACCTAAACAAATATTTTGTAATAAATTTTTCTCGTCCATTTATATATTTTTTTCTTTCTGTTTTCTTCCTTTTACAAGAGAGACACACAATATATATATATATATATATATATATATATATATATATATATATATATATAATCTGAAGAAAGTAGTCTAAAGATTAGACTAAAAGGTAATAATCCAAGGAAAATAGGAATATTTAATTGAATGCTCAATGTCAACGGCTATCGAATATATAATTAATTTAAGATTAAAAATATACCGAAAATCACGGGCGAAGCAAAAACATTTTTTTAATAAAATTAATCGAAAAAGAATTCAATTTTGTAATCCTATTATCAATCTATTTCGGTGTCAGATGATAAACTCATCGGACGGAAAAGAAAGGTTTTTATTTGAATATAAGGCATGAAATGCGTTCATATATATGTAAGTATATTTTATCGAACATAATAGACAAGGATTTGGAGCAGAGTTTTGGGGGATTTTTTATTGGCCTTTTTATGCTGACGTCGCTACCTTGGATGAGTTCTCTATTGTTACAGAGTACACGTACTTTCGAAAATCATCGGTCATTGTCAATGATGTGGGCACAATTATACGTATTTTGTGATCAACGGGCAACACATTGAAACAACGTCAAATACAGTATAACCTGGATATAAGAGATCCTGATAAAAGAGACTTCGTATCCAGTTCCGGATACTCTCTTATATCCGGGTTACACTGTATATGCGATGAACGCTCTCATTCAAAAGATTCAACGATCACAGAAAACTTCATAACATAGCTGTGCCCATATCCTTGATAATGACCAACGATGGTTGAAAGTACATTTTCTCGGGTTTTAAGATCACAGATTCCGGACAATTTTTAAATAGCCTGCATCAATTATGACATCTCACTTGACCAACAATGAAAAACTCATCAACAAATCATTGTCTGTCGTCTTAAATAAAATATGTCTGCAAGAAAATCTACAGACCACACACACGTTATATGTATATTATATTACATCTCCTGGCATTTAAAACGCACATCTAACATTAAAGTAATTCTATATCAATATCCCACAGCGTTCCATTCAGTGATATGACAAAAAGGTTACCAAATGAAGTGTGAAATATAGTTTGGACTGATGGTAATACCTTTTTGAAAACTAGTCGTCTTATATACGAGGAAATTAGGCACGGAATTTTTATTTTAAAGTTTAATATTTAAATGAAGACGGGTACATAACTGAACAACATATATAAGAAGCCCATTATGTCTAGACTGATATCTAGACGAGTCGATTCTCAATACTTTTTCTTCTGTAGATTTTGGTGAAACACACCATCTCAAAAATGAATTTTCTGAAGTGCTTCGACGAATGGGAAACTCACTGGAGTAAGTGTATTGAATGCCAAAAGGAACATCTTAAATAGAATAAATGCTTCACTCATTATCCGTTTCTGTCTTGATGTATATAGTGAGCACATCTTTGATCTCCAAAAAACCGTTGATTTGCTGTCCCTAAATTATGGCCTTGTGCCAGTAAATAATTATATATTGCGCGTTGCCCCAACAAAATTGCATTACTGGCATGGTCATCATGTGTGGATGTACATTATAGATATATGTAACTGTACAATATATATATATATATATATATATATATATATATATATATATATATATATATATATATCTTCATGCACACTCAGAGTACTTTCTTGGAAATACATAAAAAAGTGTGCAAAGGCCAAAAGTTTTCACAACAAGACATGAACAGATACAAATCCTGGAATTAAAAAGAATCACAACCCTATCAAAACATTATTTCTGGATTTTATGGTGAATAAAGACTGTCTTAACCATTATTAGTCTCCTGAAGAAGATCATAAAGACTAAAACACGTGTAGAGCATAATTATATAAAATAAAAACCTAAAGTACCACATTCAAATTCCTCTGCTGACCTTTTCATTTATATATATATATATATATATATATATATATATATATGCCTTCCGAGAGAAAATGTTCAATTCATTTTCATTGCTGCTTTTTCGCATATTTTTCATTGCATGCATTTACTTACTTCTCTCTAAATGAACCAGATAAAAAAAAATAAACAGACATTGAAAGTTTGAAAAGCTATGAAATACAATTATATGGTTTGGTTCTGGCTTTCTTTGTCTAATGGTCTGTCAGCCCTCACAGGTTTTTAATGCCAAAGCCATCCTTGTAGAAAGATATATAGTATTATCCTTTTACAATTGATGGCTTTGGCATATATATATATATATATATATATACATATATATATATATATATATATATATATATAAAAATCACACACATGTAATCTTTTGGTGGATTTCCATATAAAAATATTACAATCAATTTGTGATGTTTGTAATTAATATTCATCTTTGAATTAAGTGCATTGACAAGGGGGTCATTTTGTGGAAAAGACAAATTCGCATTATGCAAAATAAATGTACCTGTTTTCTAAGTTAAATGAATATACGTGTGTATTTAAGCATGCATACTTAAATTTAAATTATCAATGAGACAGACACAGACAGACAGACAAGTAATTAAGATATATGAAGAGTAATGATTTCATATATTTTAGTTAATTAGTTTTCTCTTACTATCTCTAACTTATATTTATCAATAATAATAATAATAATAATAATAATAATAATAATAAATAAACGGTTGATATTGTCTATTACTAAAATAAAAATAATTTTTTAAAAAAAAAAAAAAGCCATTCACGTTACAAATATTGTTCGGAGAAAGTCTTTTTTTCATATTCTTCATGTTAACCTTTCGGCTCATGCATTCTTCGGCCCTCGTTGGTTGTAATATTCAGAGAGATAGAAAGAAAAAAAGACGTTTCCTTTTCTTTATTTAAGGTATAAATGAGGAAGGCTAAGAATGGATCATCCCAAATATATCAACAGAATCGAGTGTGTACAAAAAAGAGACTCAATCGTCTTAATAATTAGGAGGGGAGATAAAAAGCCTGTAATTCAATAATGACGATAATTTTACAGTTAGAAGAATAATCAAATTATATAGTTT
>CAUZXS010000491.1:37500-45316 GCA_963585895.1 Sepioteuthis lessoniana
AACGTACCAGACTGTGACACAATAGTATGCGAGTTCGTAGCCCTGTCGTGCTATGGCATTCACTTTCAGACCAATACTTTCGGGAAAGTATGAACCTCACTTATCCCCCATCTCATCCATGGGTTGAATAATACTACAGCTGCCCTTTTACAAGGACTGATAAAATAACCTACTAATATGCTATGAAGTAAAAAAAAAAATCTATTTTATTCCTCATTAGTATTCTTCCTGTTGTTGGTATTCAATTATGATTGAAATATCACAGATTTAAATTAAAAGTTGCAAAAACCTTAAACCAGATTTATAAATTCTAAAAACGAGTTTTGATTTTAAAACCGAGGACGAAAAAACAAAATGAATATCGTTTTACACGTTTTAACTAAACTTAAAAAAAGTTTTATTTTGTTTTTTTAGTCTTGTGAAATTTTATGTACGACTCGTAGCCAAAAGATGCAACGTTACAATGAAAACATGAACAGCCTAACATGATAATGAATATAAACAATAAAAACCGCAAGTTGCTATTTTTTTCTTTTAAGATACCGTGTCAAGATGATAAACACCAAAGGTCATGACCTGAAGATAGAACCGGAACTAGTTTTACGGAAGTCTCTTTGTTGGGTGACCGGTGGTTCTGCCTCTTCACCACACATATACACTAACAGCTGTTAATCTTGTTCATCACCAAAAGTAAAATAACATAGCGACACACACACACACACACACACACACACACACACACACACACTTAGATATGTACTTTTTATTCTGTGTTTATATAGAATAAAAGAAAAATTTTCTGCGGTAATGCGCAAACAAACAATGTAGAAAAGTAATACTTACATTCACCATCCAGGAAAAAAAAAAAGAGTAAGTTTCAGCTATTTGATTGTTTTTTTCATAAGTGACTGCTTACTTTTTAGTCCGCAAAATTATAAATCAACACCGTAGGTCGCCATCTTCTCAGTGAGGGAAAGACTAAAGGAATATAGCGAGTGGGTGAACTGTAGCGAGTAAAAACAAACGTGATTTTTAAATGTTCCTTAAAACAAACATAAGTGAAACTTACTCTTAATGGATGTTGAAGATTTTATATATATATATATATATCGTTAAGATGCTACCAAGTATGGTATCTTGTGTCAAATCTGTAGTTCAATATCCTCTTTTTGTATAGTAATTTACTAAGCTTTTTGCTTAGATATGGCAAAAAGCTGAGCGAATAAAGAAGCCAATGAGACTCGAACTCACTCATGAAGGTTTGCCACAATCTTGCTTATAGATAGATAGATAGATAGATAGATGTTGTGCGTGTGTATGTTCAAGTTAAGTGGTTGTCGAGGGATTTACTAGTCCTGACCCACAAAAGATCTCAAACCGACCGAACTTTTCGAGAAAAAAAATATTATATAACACTTCATCAAAACGCTGGTTGTCTATGGAAGATGACATAAACGCGGGCTGATTTTTTCAATTCAACACAAAAAAAAAGAAGAAAAGAGACAGAGACAGAGAAAGAGAGAGGTGGGGAGATTCTAACCTTAAAACGCAGATGCAGAATCGATTGTATTTTTTTTTTAATTTTCTAGTAGCTTTTTCTTACATAAATAAAATGTAATTATCCATTATCATTTGTTTAATCAAGACAAAAATCTTTTTTCCTCTCAAAACAATGCAAAATTCACCGGACAAGAAAGTTTACTTTCGGTTAAACAAAAAAAAAATTTGATTTAGGAAACCAAATTTTTTCGCGTTTAGTAAAATCTATTGAATTCAAAGAATTGGTTTGGTTGGTTGGGTTTTAAGGCATATCAACCTCTGTGGATTATTTAACGCCAAATCCATTTTTATGCAGATATCCAGTTCTATTTCAAACAATTCAGTTTAGCATGAGCACACAGTTTAATGGTCAAAACCATTTCTATTTTAAGCTATTCAGTTTTGTCAAACAGTTCTAATTCAAACAATTTAGTTTAGTATAAGTATAGATTTTCTCCACACAGTTAAATGTCAAAAGTTTTATATCAAAACAATTCAGTTCAGCCTAAGTACAGTTCCATTTCAAACAATTCAGTCTAGCATAAGTACTCAGTTTAGTTCTATTTAACCCATTGATAGGGCCCCTATCAGGTGCTACCATTCCGGGCCAGAGTGAACCTGGGAATAATGGCTATGAAGGGGTGCTCCACATTCACCAAAGCCCCAGCATCACTGGAACCTCACCATGAGATTGTTTCGTGTCATATCCAGGAAGCTCGTTGGTGGTGGTGGGGGGGTCTTACCCCACTGTAGAGGTGCAGTCGGTGTATTCAACAGCCCCAGCCGACTGGCTAGAATTGGATTGGTCTAGTTTCTTTGTTTAATTGTATATCAACCTTCGTGGGTTATTTGATGCTAAAGCTATCCTTACTTCGAGGCTGCAGTTCAACACTTTAGCCACAGCGAATCCCTTCAAGAATTTGCACTTGGGACTATATATATATATATATATATATATATATATATATATATATATATATATATATATATACACAGTGGATAGTTGTAATTTCCAAGAAGGAGTTTTAGATGTAATTAAAATTTTAAAAAAATCTTATTTATATTTTGTAGGCATAACAAGAAAAAATATCAATGATAATAATAAGAAAACCAAAGCAGTGTTGAAAGTCAACAAGAATACTAAATTATTGAAAATTAAAATTGACTTACTCTCTTGCTTGCTTGCTTGCTTCCCAGCGATCACAACATATACGTCTGGTATGAAAATGCAAATAATAACGATGATAATCACATGTACCCAAACTAACTTAGGTGTCAAAAGCAGGCATGATTGGGTAGGTACAGCGATTCATTAAGAACCGTGCAAAGGACCAGGATATAAGCAGACAAACCATATACGCCGCCCAAGAGCTCAGAGAAGAGACGTAAAATAAAATTTTATGACGGCTTTATGAAACTCAATCAAATGGATCGACTAGTCCAAGTTATGGGGACGAACGTAATTGTCATCGTAAACAAGACAAAGATTTACTAGTTTATCGATATCACTGTTACAGCAGACTACAAAATAAGATTTGAAAGTATGAGATGCTAGAAAATATCTGCATCTTGACAGAAAACTGAAAAAATTACGGAATATGAAATTAATAATACCCATTATTATCGGCACGCTTGGAATAAACGCGGGAAGCTTAGCAAAGAGGTTGGGAGGACTGGAATTTACCGTAAGAAATGAAATTATTCAGGTAATAGCATTACTGAAGTCTGCTAAAATACAAAGTGAAATTCTAGAGTACTTGCTGTCACTTGAACTTTAACGAAAGCTATGTATACAGTTTTTTTTTTGGTGGGGTGGGGTAATTAAAAAGAAAATAATCTAGTTTCCTTAAACTTAGAGTTTGGTTTTGTTGGTTTTACCATGACGGGCCTTTTGAGTCATCGAATGTTGGTTGAAATCAGTCCCTTTTTGAAAGCAATTGTAAACAAGTACAGCTGCAAGTAAACGATTTTCCATGCAAATAATGGGTACACAGTTATCTGGTTTCAAGTATTCGAACCTAATACTAATAATTTTCAAACAGATCTATTTGGCTCATAGATGGGACCCTAACAGGTGCTTCGAACTCCGAGGGAGAGTAGATCTAGTAGTTATAGCAACAAAAAATTAACTATACTCCTCAGAGCTCTTGAACTAGAGCCTTACAACGGAATCCAGTTACCAAATTTTTAATGATTTTCTAGGGGAGGGAAGAGAATGTGAAAATATTTTGGAATGCTTGTAAAATTAGTCACAGTCAAGTCAGTAGATATCAATGGATATTTACAGTTTTTTGAGGAAAATGAATTTTAAAATGAATTGGGATTTGTGATTTTATACAAGATAGTATTCAATCTTTCGTTTGGTATGAATAACAGGTTAATTAGGGGATGAAATTCCCTTATACATTTCCACGTATATAAGTTTTGTTGGGTTTTTTTTTAATTATTAATTTTGTAAGAAGACGAAAACGAAAGCAACAATTTTGCAATTAGAGAAACCTTTTTTCATGACTCAGCAGTCAAAAATCAGACGAAAAATTTTTCTATATCCGTTCCATAATAGTTATCAAATTATCATGGAGGTGCTCGTGGTGTAATGGTTATCGTCGTAGGAATTGGACACGACGATACGAGTTCAAATCCTGGACGAGACTGATTGCATTTACTATTACCCTTGGGAAAGGTATGAATCCAATTATTCTCCCTCCAGCTATGGGTAAATAGTAGGACAGACTAGGTTCTTCAGCCTTGGTGAGGCAACTAGTCTAGGAGAAGGAAAACTCTGAATTCAAACCTGTTAAACTCCGCTTAAAAATTGACCTTGTGTCATATCCTGCCCGAGCGGAGGGGTTGGTAAATAGGAAATAGTTATCAAATTCAAAACATCAAATTTACACAGGGTGATTGAAAAGTAAATTCCAATTTTAAAATTCCACAAAAAAAATATCCAAATGTTTGAAATTATAACAAAAATTAAGATCATTATGCTTAATCTTCATTTTAAAATAACTTTTACTTTTTGTTTTGTTTTTGTGCATATTGAAGATGAATTCATATCAAGTACTAAAAGGTATATATATATATATATATATATATATATATATATATATATATATATATATATATATTGAATAGCATACACAGCATCAACATTTGGTGACAACCTTTAAGGTCAGATCATTGTGTGCGCGTAAATTGGTATATGGTATAGAGATTTTTTATTATAACTATACACTTAAAATGCTCTAAGTTAGAGAATAAAGCAATTTCCAGTTCAAATTACAACTGAATGGCAATTCTGTGCGATCTGAACGTCATTTTTTTTATTAATCCAAATTAATGATAATAAAAGAGATAGTAATTTAATACTAATTAGAATATCTCACTCCTTCCTAAAGCGAAACATCATTATCATGTTACCACAGTAACAATGACAAATCAACGAGTTGTCTAGTATGTATATAAGAATACTGTTTATATATATATATATATATATATATATATATATATCTCACTCACTCACACACACACCTCCCCATTCCATATTTTTAGACAACAATCTAACCCAACTCTCAAAGAATCAAACGTAAACATAATTTGATATTTTTAAATAGTTGAAAAGACCATTTACTACTGGAACATCTTAATCTAAGTAAATATCTAAGAATTATTTCAAGGATGCATTCAGGGATTTCAACCTGAATTACGTGGTATATCTTTTAAGTTTTGAAAATTCTTTAATGTTTAAAAACCTAATGAAATAATAACACTTAAGCATTTACTGTTGTAGCAATTGAAGAATATCAAGTTATTTCGATGATCATTTTTTTTTTATATACCTTAAAGATTATACATATGATACAAAAATGGATTATGCCTTGACTATAATAAATAAGAGAGGAAGATTATTAATTTTCAAAGGAAAATTAATTTAGTGCTTGATAAAATGAAATAAAAAATAACGTGAAATATTGCATAAACTAACATATCAACGATTTTTTTTTTAAATCTTTAAAAATAGCCAAAAGAAAGTATATAGATGTTAGATTTTTTATAACGATCAAAAGAACATATTTTGTGAAAATGAGGGCAGGTTTGTGTTCTGAAGATATAGGAATTCAATTTCAGGATTTTTTTTATAACTAAATTTATATTAAAAAAAAAAAAAAAAAAATCTTCCTTAAAATTTTCGAACAATCAAAATTAAGATTATCTTAAAAACCAAGCTGTTGGATTTAAAGTGTTATCGAACCCGCTAAAACACGCAATTCAAATCATATATATATACACATATATAAATATGTATAAATTTGTGAGTCCCATTACGAGCAATTTTTCCTTTTATCCCCCCCCCCACACCATGAAATCTTTCAACAATGTCATTTACCACAAACTTTCTCAAATTTCACAATCCACTTTTGCACCACTGACCATGGCCTCAATCATTTAAAACAGGTTTTTTTTTTCCTTCAATAAAGTAAAAAGATATACATTTTGCTTCTTCTTAAAAAAAAAAAAAAATGTACAAAATACTTACTAAGAGTTTTTATTTTATTTTATTTTTATAAGAAAAATATTAGACGTGTAATCAATCATTTATATTGAATTAAAACAACAAATAAAAGGTTGGCCAAAAATTATTTCCTGATTGCTTTCGACTTTTACTTTTAGATTTTAGATATTTTACAGAAACAAGACTTAATGAATATTTTTATTAATTCGATAAGTGCTTTTTTATTACACCCATTAGATTCAAGAAATTTTTAAAAATTGAAAGCAAGAAATTAACAATGGAACTTTTTGCTATCTCAGTTGCATTGAGATTCTAAGGCAACGAAATAAACTCTAATTACAACAATCACTTGTGTGTGTATAAATCGATCTTGTGTATAGGTTAATGGTTTTATTTCATTAAAAGATTTATTTCATAGAATTACTTTTTAAAATTTCGTCCCATAATGGCTGAATTTCAACCTTAGAATAGATATTACTCATATGGTTCAAAAACTAAGTTATATATATATATATATATATATATATATATATATATATATATATATAAAGAATTAGTTTATTTATTAAAAGACTATCTTTGTGATTGAAAGAAAAGATTAAATAAAAGCTGATTGCCTGATAAACATTTTTTTAAAAATAGTATACCCATTTTCTATCATTAAATTTATACAAATAACTAAAAATATCAAATGGTACCAAGATAAGGTCGACTTTGTGATTATATATATATATATATATATATGAGATAAGCAGATAAAGAAATGTTGATATCGGTAAGGTGGCCGCACACACACGAACTGGTTTGTGAGTGCGAGTGACTAGCCTTAAAGGGGAAGAGAAAGAGAGTTGTAAAAAAGAAAAAAAAAAAGAAAAAAGTGAGGGTCAGAATAAAAACCCCTTAGGTATCAGTAGGCGGGGTATAGAGAGAAGTTAGAGGGATAACAAATTGGGTAGAGGGATAGTGGATCACGTGATCTGGAACGAATTTTTGAAAGAAACCATAGTACAGCAATTATTTACATTGCGGCGCGTAAACTTGAGAAAAGAAAGAAAAAGTGAAAGAAAAAAAAAAAGTTGAAATTAGGAAGATTTGGCTACGCGTGCATTTTCGTATGTTTGTGCGTACGTGCGCATGCGTGTGTGGTTTCTTTAAATTTTTATTTCAGAAGTACCCGCCCATATATATATAAAAACAAAAAACCCCGTTGATTTAGTTCTTTTTATTTATTTTTTTTAAAGATGCGTGTACACAACAACACACAAATGCGTAGATGTGACTACGATTGTAAATAAACAGCAAAAAACAATTACATCAACTAAAATTATCAAAAAAATAAAACGAAATTATCTAAGACCCTTAAATCAACTTTCGTAAAATTTACATCTACAAAAAGAAGAAAGTTCCAAAATTCTAATATAAAATTTATTTTCTTTAATTAGAAAGTTATTGAATTTTAGTTTGAATGAAAATTTTTTAAATTCGACCAAAACAAAAAAAAAAAAAAAAAAAAAAAAAAAAAAGGTTGGTTACTTGATTTGGCCAATAAATTTTTAATTTCTCGTTTAAATATGAATAATGTTCCACTTTTCTTTTCTTTTTTTTTTTTTAAGGAGAGCGTATTTTTAACATGATTATATATATATATATATATATATATATATATATATATATATATATATATATATATATATATATAGTGTGTGTGTGTGTGTCTGTGTGTGTAAGAAATTCTCTTGAATCTTAAAATCTGTAATCAACTAA
>CAUZXS010000492.1:0-37500 GCA_963585895.1 Sepioteuthis lessoniana
TATATATATAGACCATATAAATGAAAAACCTTTAAAAATCACTCCTATTTGTTTATGATATTATTTATTTCAGCAGACCCTTAATTTTTTTTATATTAGATCTGCATTATCAGACAAAGAAATATTTATTTTATTTTAAGAATACTATATTTTAAAAATATTTATTTTATTTAAAAAAAGGGGGGGTTGCTAAAATAAATATTATCACAAACATATATGAGTGATTTTTAAAGATTTTTTTTTTATATGGAATTATTTGCTCTGTATTTTAATTTATTATTATTTTACATTGAGCTCTCAACTGGATTTAGAATTATCTTTGATGCAAAAATATATTTTTTACAAGGATTTGGAAAAAAGAAAGCCCTAAAATATAATCGTTTCCGCCGTCGGCTAACTTGGCTTTAAATATAAGTATATATATATATATATATATATATATATATATATATATATATATATATATATATATATCATCATCAAGTCACTGGGACAATGTGGAGATCCCTCTCTCTTGTCATCTATACCATCCATCGCTCCCGGCAGGTCCTCCAAATTACATCAATAGATGAGCTGTTGTAAGGAAGTCTTTGCTAGTAGGCCAACATTGCCACGTCAATGCGTAGGAGTCCATACAAGAACATCGCTTATGAGTTCATTCTTGCTTCCCTACAGTGCCCTGCATGTCTTGTTCTTCTTACTTGGATTGTTATATATATATATATATATATATATAGAGAGAGAGAGAGAGGGGGGGAGGGAGAGAGGCAGAGAGATAGAGACAGAGAAAGGCAGAGATGATATAATGAAATATGATACGTTTTAAAATAAATTTTCGAACGTTTATTACATCAGATAGATTTGAGGTGGAACATCACCATCAGAAATAGAATGTTCAAAACTCCCCCCCCTTTTTTTGGTTGGGGGTTGTGTGTGTGTATGTGTGTGTGTGTGTGTGTGTGTGTGTGTGTGTGTGTGTGTGTGTGTGTGTTTCATTTGGCAATTCATACGCCCTGATAAAGGTTGAATGTTTTTACATTAAAAAAAAAAAGAAACATTTAACGTTGGTAAATGACTCAAACGAAAAATAAGATTATCCCCTGAAGACCATATATATATATATATATATATATATATATATATATATATATATATATATATACCAAAAATGTGTTCAAGGAATAAGAGATTCGCAAATGATATTATCTTGTTTATTACTAACGTATGTATGTGTTAGGCATTATTTCCATATGAGCTACAATAACCACCGTTATGTTTTTATATGGATTAAACATAAAAATAACCAGAGGCATATCTTTAATACTTTTTTCCCTATTTTCCGGACAAACATTTTATCACGCTGTACTTGATGGTAACATTCACTGTGATAGAGACATTAGCCAAAGCAAACTTGTCTCACAACGTGTTTAACCCTATCTGTATGACCCACTGAATATGACTTTATAAAAGATAAACGCCAAGATTTGTAAATACCTAGAAGTTGCCTCACCGTAATACTTAGCCTCTCACATTATTTCTACAGAAGTTAGTTCGGTTGTTCTCACATTTACAGTCTTACTCTAGACAGATATAAGCTAGAATAAGTACAGTCCTTTTTTTTTTTTGTAGCACACAACTAAATGTGAAAACAATTCTTTTTCAAACAAATCAGTTCAGCATAAGTACTCAGTTTAGTTCTATCAGACCCATAGGTGCTACCACTCCGAGCCAAAGTTGACTCAGGAGCGATGGCAATGAAGGGGTACTCCCAATTCCCTAAGACTTCAACATTACTGGAACCTCATCATCAGATTGCTTAGTGTCATATCCAAGATACTCGTTGGGGGAGTCTTACCTCTCTGCAGAGAAGCAGTCGGTGTATTCTGCTGACAGAGATATAAGCAAGGTTAATATCAAATGTAGAAAGATTGACAAATACGGACAAAAGAGTGAAGCAGATATAAAATAGATTGTATATCATCAGTACCGCTCGACTTCATTTTTTTGAGTTCTACTGCCGTGGTTACGGAGACTCACCTGACAAGGACAATCATTTATAAATGATTATTATTTATTTGAAAGCAAATAGCCGTGTGCAATTTGTTCGTATTTAATAGAAATAATTGATAAATAGAATTATTAATGTTGAATAGAAATACTTTAAATCGTTTAGCAGTGTGCAAACAAATGATTAATATCAAATTGAATTATTCGTGTTAAACAGCAATTCTTGAAACCATTTAACTATTTGCAAACAAATGAATAATGTTAAATTTAATTTTTTGTATTGAATAAGAATACTTAAAAAACATTTAACTGTGTGTAAACAAAGGATTAATGTTAAATTGAATTATTAATATTGGATAATAATAATTGAAACCATTTAACTGTGTGCAAACAAATAAGCTCTTACTTGTTTAAAACAAAAGTTAACTACAAACTATTCTCTGACAAATTATATACATAACAGGATTTGGCATTAAATAACCTTCAAGGGTTGATATCCCATTAAACACTAATCAACAAAAGTCTAGGCGAGGCTTAAAACTTTTTGAACGGCCCTCGTACAGCAAGAACATCCAGTATTATATCGTTGCTTTTTTTCTTCTGCTTAGTTTACCGTTTGTTTTAGGTAGAAAGATTTGTTTTTAGCCTGGAGGAATGTTTGTAGTATTATGTTCATTTTCCTACTGGATGTTATTTTTGAGGTTTTAGGTAGAAAGATTTGTTTTTAGCCTGGAGGAATGTTTGTAGTATTATGTTCATTTTCCTACTGGATGTTATTTTTGAGGTTTTAGGTAGAAAGATTTGTTTTTAGCCTGGAGGAATGTTTGTAGTATTATGTTCATTTTCCTACTGGATGTTATTTTTGAGGTTTTAGGTAGAAAGATTTGTTTTTAGCCTGGAGGAATGTTTGTAGTATTATGTTCATTTTCCTACTGGATGTTATTTTTGAGGTTTTAGGTAGAAAGATTTGTTTTTAGCCTGGAGGAATGTTTGTAGTATTATGTTCATTTTCCTACTGGATGTTATTTTTGAGGTTTTAGGTAGAAAGATTTGTTTTTAGCCTGGAGGAATGTTTGTAGTATTATGTTCATTTTCCTACTGGATGTTATTTTTGAAACTCATTAAGTCAATGAAAAATAGGAAAGCTGCAGGGCTGGACGAAATTCCCCCGGAAGTATGGAAGACCAGACAATTCGACGACATACTGCTCCGACACTGCAACGCAGTATACAATCAAAATCCGATAGATAGATGGATGAAGGGATGTATACTCCCCTTCCCTAAAAAGGGGGACCTCGGATTAGCCAAAAACTACCGGGGCATAACACTTACATCCATAGCAGCCAAAATCTACAATGCCCTACTACGAAACCGAATAGAACCCAAAATCGACAACATACTTAGAAAAAACCAAAATGACTTCCGAAGAAATAGATCCACGACCTCACAAATATTAACCATCCGCAGAATCCTTGAAGGTGTACGGGCAAAGAACCTACAAGCGACATTAATATTTGTCGACTTTACCAAGGCTTTCGACTCCATTCACAGAGGAAAGATGGAACAAATACTTCTAGCGTACGGCATACCTAAAGAAACCGTAGCGGCAATAACGATTCTCTATAGAAACACTAAAGTAAAAGTACGATCACCGGATGGAGACACAGAATACTTTGACATTGTAGCAGGAGTACTACAAGAGGACATGCTGGCCCCGTACCTCTTTATCATTTGTCTAGACTACGTACATAGAACATCGATTGACAAAATCAAAGAGAATGGCTTCGAACTGACGAAGAGAAGAAGCAGAAGATACCCCGCAACAACAATTACCGACGCCGACTACGCCGATGACATAGCGATACTGGCAAATACACCTGACCAAGCCGAAACACTTCTGCATAGTTTGGAACGAGCTGCAGCAAGCATAGGCCTCCATGTTAATGCACACAAAACGGAAATATGTGCTATAACCAAACGGGGGACATCTCCACTCTAGAAGGAACCCCACTTAAACTAGTAGACAAATTCACGTACCTAGGAAGCAGCGTCGAATCAACCGAAAAGGACATCGAAACGAGGTTAACGAAAGCATGGACACATATCAATAGACTATCGACTATATGGAAATCAGACCTAATCGATAAAATGAAATGCAGTTTCTTCCAGGCAGCGGTCACATCGATACTGCTATATGGATGCACTACATGGACGCTAACAAAATGGCTGGAGAAGAAACTAGATGGCAATTACACAAGAATGCTGCGTGCAATCCTGAACAAGTCCTGGCAGCAACATCCCACAAGACACCAACTCTACGGCCACCTGCCCCCTATCACGAAAACTATTCAAGTTAGACGAACCAGACATGCAGGACACTGCTGGAGAAGCAGAGATGAACTCATAAGAGATGTACTCTTATGGATCCCCACACATGGCCGCGCAAATGCAGGACGACCAGCTCGAACGTACATTCAGCAGCTATGTGAGGATACAGGTTGTTGTCCTGAAGACCTACCTAGGGCGATGAACGATAGGGAGGAGTGGCGAGAGAGGGTCAGGGATATCTGTGCTGCCAGCACGATATGATGATGATAATGATATATATATAATGATTGTGTTGTCAAGTATTATGTAGTATAGTATTTATGGACAGGAAATGAAAATGATGATAAGTTTTGGGTTGTTTTTTTGGTAATAATAATAATAATAATATATATATATATATATATATATATATATATATATATATATATATATATATATATATATATATAAAATGATTGTGTTGTCAAGGATTATGTAGAATAGTATTTATGGACAGGAAATGAAAATGATGATAAGTTTTGGGTTGCTTTTGTGATAGTAATAATAATAAATATAATAACTGTGATCATGATAGTCTTTGTCAATACTGATGGGCGCTTATGATGTAATAAGGTGAATAAGTAGTGCTTATAATTATTGATAATTCTGAAAATATTACTTATATTTACTGGTAACACTTATGGGTGTTCATAATGTGATGATATTGGGAAAATCATATTCATCACTTAACAGAATTCACTACAAAACAGACATTTCATGTTCACATCAAATAAACCTTTAGTTATCATGAAGTTAGATAGAATCATGAGAAAAAGAAATCATTTTGCTTTCAACAATCCATTTCCCATCCCTTCCACATTCACTCTTTTCTCTTCACTCACTCTTCCTTCGTCTCATCCCTTCCCTTTAACAGAGAGCTGAAAATGTGTCTTCGTATATAAAGATGCATGCCATTATATACGCAAATATACGTACATATGTATATGCAAGCAATAGCACATACACAAATATACTAACATTTAAAATCACACAAACTTAGCTCACATGCACTCAATTAAACCTCCACATTCCGAATAAGAATTAAGCAAATTAATCGGTCATTTCTTTTTAAAACATCCACTCTGTCTGACGAATAGCAGTAAACCCAGGTTCACGGACTCTGCCACGTAATATATATATATATATATATATATATATATATCGTCATCCACAGACAGATCTGTTTCGTTCTATCAGAACTCATCAGTGTGGCTAGACAGTATCTCCCCGTAGCTGGGATCGAAACCCGGTTGACTGAAACACCAAGCCAAAGCTTGTAACCATTTAGCTACGAGGAGAAATTAGCTACGAAGTACATTTTTAAACGGTTATGAATCACAATTAGTATTGTTTACATACATCCGTTCAAACGGCCGCCGAGATCTCAATTCAAATACGAAGAGACTTGCAAAGGCGCTAATGGCAACACGACTACTTCTTCGCTAGAGAACTCAACCCTACGGGGGTAGGGGAGTATATATATATATATATATATATATACCCGCTATATGCACACACACACACACACACACGTATATTTATAAAAAGTACGATGGTTAAATTGCAGTCATTTTGAATTATTAATTTCGTTGATGTGCTTTTTTGTTTTTGTTTTTGTCTGCTGTGTAGAAAATATTGAGTCAGTTAGGCACTGTTTGTTAAGAAAACCACTGCATGCCGAAATTAACGCCACGAAAAATTTGAGAAAATATCCTTTACTGCATGGTATTTACACCGGAAAATCAAGTACGAACATTTCAGCTTTTTCGCGTTATGAGGACGAATTTACATTCAAATTGTGGAAACGAAACCCCCAGTTCACATCATGATGTTTAAAGTGCTCACTAGCAGTGACGTTATGCCCCCAGTAATCTTCCAACATGACCTCATGCTCAATGCGGAGGCCTAAATCAAGTATTTATTAGAGGGAATGATTGAGGGAATCTGAATCGAGAGGATGGTTTCGGGAAGACAGCACGTCTGGCAACGACCTCGCCACCATGTTATACAAGTAGGGGAAACTAATATTTGCTGTCAGAAAATGTCTGCGAACACATCACTCCTTATATCTATCTGCTGTTTTTTCACTTCTTTTTTTTTTAATCGCGACAATTGGTGTATGAAATAGTATCAACATATATTTGCTGCGCTTTACAGACCTTTTGATAAACCAGGCCAACTATGAGAAAAAATAAACGACCTGAGTTTTCTGTTGCAATTAATAACAACCAGCTTGGGTGAAGGATTAAAAACTAGAAGGAGCAGTTCCTAAAGTAGTCCAAGTTTGTTATCAATTTCGTTCTTGCAATTGCAAAATCACAGGCTGAAAATCTCTATCGGCCATTGTCCAGGAAAATATAGGCAGCTTGGAGTGGAAGAGGATGCAACTTGGATAATTTCTGTTCAATCATACAACTTCGTCCGTGACAGGTTCATGTTTTCACGAGGCTAACAGATTACAACTGTATTGAAATGAAGGAAAAATTGATATCATTAAACAGAAGAATCGTTACTGAGAGAATAAAAGTATTATACTCATTTTTATCAGTCGATTAAGAATACACATATATATATATATATATATATATATATGTGTGTGTGTGTGTGTGTGTGTGTGTGTGTGTGTGTGTGTGTGTGTGTAAACCCATCGCATGAGCCAGACCTGTTAAAATGTCAACATTTTTAGCGGGTTTTAAACAGGTTTAAATTCAAAGTTTTGCTCCTCCAATACCCGTTACCTTGCGAAAGTCAAGGAAATCAGCCTACCCTGCTATTTACTCCTAGGTCTAAGGGTAATAGTTGTATGCATATTTTCCCCAAGAGCATTAGGCCATGTGAAATGCAAATAGCTTAGTCCAAGACCTGAATTCGAGTTCCCATGACCTCTTCCTATGACGATGATCATTACAATCCCTGGGACTCCTTAATTTTAAATATTGTTTTAAAATACCAGATCAATCCTCTTGAAATACACTCTGAACCCTTCTTAAACTGGACAAAGTATAAATTACAAAATATGGACCATAGAAGGATGAAAGTGACGACCATACACACGGAAATGTTGGCTGAAGCCAAGAGATGTCATTGACAGAATTTATGCGACCAGAAAAGAAGGAAGAAGATTCACGATTACGTGAATACAGCAAGCCAGGGTCTAAAATAATATATATGGAAGATAAAAACTACTATCGCAACTTTTCGACTGGTTCATTTTACTGTTTTTCTCCTGTTTATATATTCTCCGATAAGCTTTAAAAATCATAGTCATTTTACCCGACCAATCATGCTTGTTCTTGTGTGATAACCTCTATCAAACGCTTAACAATGAAATCAACCGAAAAAGAGGAAAAGAGGTTCATGAGTCAGTAAGTAATTGAATTCTCATTGACAGAATAATATATAAGTAATAATTGTATTCATACCGTCAAAAAATGATGACTTTATTATTTTTTGTATTTCTATTTGATTTATATATTTTATTCATTTATTTATCGTTTTCTTTTTCCGTTTACTATTATATTGTATTAATCAAATACGGAAGATTTAATTTTTTTTTCTGGATTTTCTTATAACTGCTTATGATTTAATTATTTTAAACAAAATTACAAGGAAAATCAATAAAAGATAAAAGTTGATACCTTGTACACTTGGAAGAAATGAAAACGATTACGATAGATAATATTGGTGTGGTTAAATTTGGTTGACTTTCTTTGTTCAATGGCACACCCAGCTTCGTGAGTCATTTAATGCCAAAGCCACCCTTATTAAAAAAAAAAAAAGACGACAATGAAGATGTTTAACATATTCCTGGGGGAGGAAAATGGGTTTATATCTTTCCCGATGGAATATTCGAAACTAAACCCAGTAGCGCTATTAGAGTTCGAACTCACTCACTCCGATGCTGTTACCCAGTATGGCAAACAATTCGCTACGGAGACTCTCTGATAATTGATATTAATATATATATATATATATATATATGCATATATATATATATATATATACATATATATATATATATATATATATATATATATACATATATGTATATAGATATATATATATATATATATATATATATATATATATATATATATATATATATATATATATATATATATACACCCTCCCACAAAAGAAGATTTGTCATTTTGTTTTGGGCGACCATGCCCGAATCGAGAATGATGCGTGGCCCGCTCAAAAAGTACTTGATCACTTCGGCATTTCCTGTTTGTGGTGCCCCAGGTACCAAGAGATAAACATAGTCCTACTAGCAGGTATTGACTTGGAGATGATGCCCTGGAACCAGGGGGTCAGGAGAGTTATATATATATATATATATATATATATATATATATATATATATATATGTGTGTGTGTGTGTGTGTGTGTGTGTGTGTGTGTGTGTGTGTGTGTGTGTGTGTGTGAAAAGAGAAAGTTTTGTCAGAAAAAAAGTCGTCAATGCTACTTGTTCAGAGTAGATATGATATCCAGAAAAATTCTCTAATTATGAATGCTATAAATTCGTTACCTAAGCTTCATGTGGTTGAATGTAATCCACCTGACGATCGATTTCGTTAAATTTCTAGTCGTGCGTTGTTTCTTGGAATTTTATCATTGCAATATTGTGATATTTACTCGGAATTGTATTTCAAACTTTTGTGTAAGAATTTTACTAGGTTAACTGCTGTTTTAAATTTAATCTGACGTTGAGTATACTAATTTCTTTTATATATATATATATATATATATATATATATATATATATATATATATATATATATATATATATATATATATATATATATATATATACGTATAGTCTTATTTATTTATATAATTATATATGTATATATATGTGTGTGTGTGTGTGTGTGCGTGTGTGTGTGTGTGTGTGTGTGTGTGTGTGTGTGTTTAATCATCATTGAAAATTAATATAGAATTTCTTCAAGGCATTTTTATTTATTATATTTATTCAGATTCAAACTGCTCTTTCGAAGTGGAACTCAAAGATACACGTGCCTTCTTCAAAGAAAATATCACTGCCTCCAAGATGAATACGAAATGAGACAATAGCAACAAAATCGGACAATATCGACAGTGAAATAAAGAAATCAGTAAAGTAGGACAATACGAAAGCTCGTAAATTTAGTTTTTAAAATATTCTAAACCGCTGACTGAACAAGTCTTAAAGGCAACATCTATCATTCCATTTCAATTCAATTACGTTCTAGATCAGGTCGAATGGTATATCACAGAAGAAATTTTAGATTAGGTCTTGTGATCAGACAAAATCAAAATCAAAAATAAATATTGAGTGCTTGCTAAAGAAAATAGTGAATCTGAAAACAAATTAAACATTTTGCTCTTACCCTAGCAGTAGATTGTATATTAAAAATTCATAAATATGTATATGTGTGGAGTAAATATCTATTCCCACACACACACACACGCACACACACACATATATATATATATATGTGTGTGTGTGTGTGTGTGTGTGGATGCAGATATGGATATAAATGTGTCTGTATGTATATATTTATATGGTTCTCTGTGTGTTGGTGTTCACATAGCAAAATACGTGTATTGATATATCCATATGATTATTTAGATTTTTTGTATTGTGTTTCATAGAGATTTTTTAAAATTTATATTAAAATGAGTGGATGCATAATATATGTGCATGTCTATGAATATAAACACACACACGCACGCACACACACACACAAACACACACACACTCACTTATATATATATATATATATATATATATATATAGTATCAAGGATAGTTGCCGGATGTATACTCTCCCCAAGTGTATTAATGCTATGTGAAATGCAAACAGCCTAGTCAAAGAATTGAATTGGGGTCAACACGTTTATTTCCTCTGAAGATTACCATTACACCATGAGCGCCACCTAAGAGATTATAGATTTAACCGCTGAATACTTTCTGGTAAGTGCTAAAATAAAGCGTCCAAGTTTTTTGTTTCTTTGTGTGTCTGTGTGTATTTTTGTTTTTGTTTTGGTTTTGTGCACGCCCGTGCGTGTGCGTGTGTGTGTGTGTGTGTGTGTGTGTGTGTGTGTGTGTGTGTGTGTGTGTGTGTGTGTGTGTGTGTGATAGAAACTACTTAACTAAACACGAGGCCTTATCAATTATATCTTCAAGATTCCCTACTGTGTCTCTGCAAGTACTTTTTTTGACACATGTAGCTGTCCTTCCCTCTGGTCTTCACTCTTCACTCTTTCAATATGTCTGGTTTTCCTGAAACGACTCAAACGATTACTTAAGAGTAGAGCAAATAGAACATTGGCGCCGGTTAACTCTTCAACATGATCAATTCGAGCTTCTGGAACAGACGAAGTGTGAACAGAATTATACTTGGTAAGATGCCACGGAATGGTCTTCAAATGTTTGTCAGTCACACTGAGATCCATAACAGTCTTCTACTTTCTTTGATTATCGCAACGGACATTGAATACATTACAGTAATTTGGCACTACAGCTGCAGCTCAGTGTTATTTGCAAAAGAAATGACCGATTTTTTTTTTCATTTTTTAAAATATTTTTTCATTTATGTTTTTTTTTTTCTTTATCAGCGAAAACTAAAACTAAAATATACTTTTAAAAATATACTATTTTCATAAACTTTGCAAAATTCGCGAAAAAATCAGATTAACGCTTTTTCTTTTAATCATTCACACCAGAAACTACTTATTTCTTTACACCATTCACCTGTCCTCTTCAGATGTTTGTCATTTAACGATGCTTTAAAAAATGCAGAACAAAATATTATAGAATATCAATTGGAAAATAATGAGGAATAGTGTGGTAGAGCCATGCAATAAATATATGTAATAAATATAATACAAGGTTAATTATTGAGCAATAAAGTCAGTATGATAAATGTGTGAGAATTTTGAATTGAAAGTTGATGTCTTCATGGAAAAGACTTTAGACTAATTTGCACGAATTAGTCTATGTATGTGTGTATGTGAATATGAAGATGCGGACATATATACAGTCATAATACACAGACACACACACACGCACGCATACACACACACACACACACACACACACACATATATATATATATATATATATGTGTGTGTGTGTGTGTGTGTGTGTGTTTGAGTGCGCACCCTATAATATGTGTATCTTTAAATATATGTAAGGTTGATGTCGGAAAAAAGTTTATTTTACACACACACACACACACACACACATACTCAAAAATGTATATATGGGTATATGGGTATATATATATCATCATGTATCACCACCACCGCTGATCTGCCTGACACTATCCCGCCACCCTTCTCTATCGTCCATCGCTCCCGTTAGTTCTTTAAGACAACATACTTTATCGGCTCAGAGCTGTTGTATGTAGGTCGTCCTGCCTTTGCTCGTCTATGTGAAGGGATCCACAGGAGTATGTAACTTATGAGTTCGTTCCTTCTTCTTCAATAGTGTACCACATGTCTGGTTCGTCTCACATGGGTAGTTTTCGGGATGGGTGGTAAGTGGCGGTACACGTGCTGCTTTGTGGGATGCTGCTTTCAGGACTTGTTTGATATAACTTATTTAATTTAACTTGTTTAATTCTTGCAATCAAAATTTTTCTCCATACGTTTAGTTAGCGTTCATGTAGTTCATACATACAGCACTATCGATGTAACCGCTGCTTGGAAAAAACTGTGTTTACTTTTGTCGGTCAGGTCTGACTTCCATATGATCAATAGTCTATCAATAGCTAGTCGTGTGTTGATGTCTGTCTCGGTTGGTGAGACACTGTTTCCTAGGTAGGTGAATTTGTGTACAAGTTTCAGAGAACAAGCACCTGCCAACAATAAAACATTTTAAAAAATGCCTTCTTTGCCTACACTAAAAATTAGCCATCATCACCTACCCTTCACAAAACACACTACTAAAAAAATATCTAAGTCCTTTCAAAAGTTAGGCACGAGAACAAACACCATCTTTCACACTTTAACCCACACACCCAACCCACCTAACTTCCCCTATATATATATATATATATATATATATATATATATATAAACTGAAGCACCGTAAGTACCATTTTCCTCCTCCAACCATCACATCCGCCACACAATACATCCACACGCCTCCACCATTTTAACTTTTTACGAGCATCAAAATAGGCCGCAACGCTCTACATTCACCTTACCTATCAAATTCACTCTAAACATTTCTACAATAGTGTATTTACCACACATCAACAAAAAAACATATTACTACTAAATAACAACCCGAAACTTCCAACTCTCACCCAAACCCTCCAGCTAGTTCCTTAATCAATTTCTTTAATTTTTCAATGGCGACACCCTACCCCTTAGTTATAATCATCTTCGTACACAAACAAACTAACTATTATTTAACTCCTCATTATTATTTTATTACGCACATACCACCTATGAGATCCACAGTATATAATATTTATGCAATATTTCATTTATTTATTATTATGATTATTATAATATTATTATTATTTCGATAAAACAATTTATTACGTACGTAACTATTATTTAACCCCTTTATTATTTTATTGCGCACATAGCACCTATGAGATCCATGATGATTATTATTATAATATTACAATTCCCTCCCCTAAATATTACACCAACATATTACAATACAATAAAACCTTACTTATACCCACTGTAATTCTAGTCTACCATAGCACAACTATTCATACACGCTTACAAATCAAATTCTTATTCATTCTCCCCGATATGCAGTGATGATGTTTAGTTCTAGAGATATAGTCATCTAAAGAAATAATGCAACGAATTTATATACACAATTAATATCGTATTTATTGTCTGTGAATATTATAGAATCTAAAATAACTTAGATAAAAAGTTATACCGACTTTTTCTGACGAAATTATGCCGTTTTGAACATTATGGCCGTCACTATACATTCATTCACACACACACACACACACACACACACACACACACATATATATATATATATATATATATATATATATATATATATATATATATATATTTGCACAGGTAATCCTATTTTATAAACGTGACTAAAGCCGAGCGTAAAAATGAAATAAAACTAAACTAAAGAGCCCTTTTGACAGATAAACTTTCAAGGGATACAACATGTAAATGTAACATTGACTAAAACTATAAATCTAGAAAAAGCGAACCTATAAAAAAAACCTTGAGTGGTGAAACAACACGAAAAGAAAAAACAATAACTCTCCAGATTTCTTAAATAATTTTGATGCTCTCATAAATTTTCTCAGCCTACATAGGTTTGGAGGTAAGGCCTCTGATATGGCCAAATGTGTATATTCGCATAAATCTATTTATATACATTGTCATCCACAGTATTTTCCGTTGTCTCACAACTAATCAGTGTGGCTAGACACGTGAGATAATGGAGCTGAGACCGAAATATGTCTGACTTTACGCCGGCCGGATATTCTACCGTATAAACACAAATAGAACGTAAGTGAAAGGATCTTATTGCAGACGTTTCACTTTAGTTTTGTTTCAATATATACGCTTAATGACTACCGAGTGTTTAATTCATTAGAAGAGCTTTGCATTACACTAATAGCAACCGGCAATTCCTTGCTTAAAGTGTTCAAACCCCAGGGTGGGGAGCATGGCAGTGTCTGTGACACGACGTTTCATGCTATACTCATTTATTAGACGGAGGGAAAGTTTTATTTTAAAGACCGATTAATATGGTTAATTTTTTTTTTTTTTTTTTGAAGGTAGATTTTGTTTGTGTGTGTGTGTACCAAAGTTTGTGTGCTTTTTGAATGTCAGTATATTAGGAACCATGGATTGACATGATATAGGACTACTTGCATCTATCTATCTATCTATCTATCTATCTATCTATCATTTACACGAACATATTAACGTTCAAAAGCACACAAACTCAGGCGGATATACACACAAACAACAACCCTCGTCAGAAAATAATTAAACATATGAATCGGTCATTTTTTGAAAACCTTTCATTTGTCTGATGAATGTGTAAAGCATGAAATCTAGGGTCACAGACACGGCCACGTACACGGCCACGTAATATATATATATATATATATATATATATATATATATATATATATATATATATATACATATATATATATATATATATATGTGTGTGTGTGTGTGTGTGTGTGTGTGTGTGTGTGTGCGTGTTTATAAGCTCCATCGTTGATATTGAGCAATATTTAATACTGCTTCAGAATTTGGTCAGCTAGTATTTATTACAGAAGTCTACAACATTAGAATGATTGAAAGATTGATAGATAGATTTATAGATGCAAGTACTCCAACCATTTTAGCAATATTTCGCTCTCTTATCATTACGTCTGTATTTCTGATGTATATTATTATGTAAATCTATGCTTTCTATTTTTAACCAGCGAGTTTTATCATATTTTTCCTACCTTATCAAAAGATACACCTACTTACATATATATGTACGTACGCATTATGTATTCCCTCGGTAAAAGCTTACCATTAGGAAATGAATGTTTATCGAAGCGCCTATTTACGGTCTATTTCTTGATATTTACGGACTAACTCACCTCTCAATTATCATCGATTGTCCTTCCAAAACTTTGTTTTATATGGAAGTAAATATAGACAGCATTGCAGTTAAATTACCCAACAGCAAATGAGCAGAATAATAGTAAATTATTTACTTTTTTTGCTGCACCATTAAAAAGCACAAATCAGAACTAGTTGATGTGAATTTATAAACCACAAATGCATCTTTGAATATTCAAATCAAGTCACCTTTTTTTTTTATTTGAATATGAAACAAAATGGGTAGATTGAGCTCAAGAATTTAAAATCTATTGTATTAACTGTTTTTTCAGTGTGGCCATGATTACGCTACCTGCGTACGGTGTAGAAAGGTTAGACCACAACAAGAAGTTTGTTTGAGTATGATACAAATATGCACCTGGAGGTGAAGCTCAAATTCTCAAAATTTGGAAGGGTATATAGATAACCCGTCGTAGCCAAAACTCTCAGTTGCACAAATTTCCCACAAGGAGTAGTATTTCTTAAGCTTCCATTTATACCTCAAAAAGTTTTAACATAATATTTCAAATGATTTAGAACATAGATATTGAAACTAAGTATGAAGTGTT
This sequence comes from Sepioteuthis lessoniana, assembly GCA_963585895.1. Taxonomy (NCBI): domain Eukaryota; kingdom Metazoa; phylum Mollusca; class Cephalopoda; order Myopsida; family Loliginidae; genus Sepioteuthis; species Sepioteuthis lessoniana. The sequence goes on from CAUZXS010000492.1 coordinate 15,551, forward strand.
TATCTGTTTCCAATGATTGTACTGATAGAAGTGCCCGTGGCGTAATGGCTAAAGTTCAAGTCTGCAGCCTTAAAGTAAGAGAATTCAAATTCCACTTCTACTAGTACGTTCACTTTTAGACTAATACTCACCGGGAGATACGAAACCCTGCATTTCAACAGATACGTGTTAAATAGTATCAGTGCTGTTTTTTTAAGGAGGGCATTGTCATTATATAATCCACAAAGATTGTTATGTTATTAAAATGAACCACACAAAATGGTAGCTCTATTAATAATATATTAGTTATTTGAAAGCTAAATAAAGGCGATGAATTTTCTCTAAGCAAATTATTTTTATTAGTTGGAATACTTGAATGTAATGTAACTGTGGGCAAACAGATGGTTATTTTAATTAATTTAGTCTTTAAGAGTATTCTTATACTAGCTCAAACAGGTGGTTTTTCAATGGTGTCTAAATGATAGCAAGTCTCCTCCGATTCTTCAGGATTCTCCAAAACCCTTCAAAGTGTCCTTGCAGATTTCAATAGTACTGTGTTTTCGATTCTTCTTCCGATTAGCCGTTCACCTAATCTTTTTCAATATTCTTGGCGACTTTTCCGATGTTTCAAACTACAATTAATATGAATTACTTCCGTTTTCCACAGATTTCTTAACTCTCTGTTAAGGTGTGTGTTTGGTCCAACTTTTTTTTCTAATTTCACTATATAGTCCACTATAATTATTCCCAAGCTATGCAGAGGAAAATATAGAATAACCCAAAGCCGAAGGAAATATTATGGGATGATTTTGCAACTTGCATTCCTAAAACAAATACGAGGAGAAGATTTAATATGTATGGTTTGTATTAAAAGTTAGTTCTTGCAGACCTCAAGAAACAGTTGGGTTAGCAAAACTGAAAAGAAACATGACTCATTTGAAACAATAGAAATGATGATACTTATTGAAGAAGGCAATTCCCATGTTGTATAGCCATATAAGGAATGAATAAATGACACTTTCTTTATAAAAAATATATGTCTCTCTTTATTTCTTGACTGAGTCGAAATTAACTGTAAGTGTGGGAGAAACAGAGACAAGGAGACAAAGAAGACAGACCAAGACTGGCGGATGACTGCTATATTGACTCTTTCTTAACCCACAGTGTGATTTCATATTCAGAGTCTACTTCCTTGACGAGAGGTTCTCTATGGCCGCTACCCTTCCCCGCCACGGTTGGCGCAACATGGGGCTTCTGCCCCGACTTGGCTGTGTCTCCAGCTGATTCTATGACTGTGACTGCGTGACAGACCATCTTTCGTGAGTTATCCGCGTATATATAATTTCATAACACCTATGCATTCCCGTTGTCATTCACGTGATCTTCTTACACTTGTCAACCCACGCGAGATGTCTTCCTGTTTACACTGCTAGAATATCCTATCCCAGAAATCCCTGATTGACGACTATGTCAATGGTCAATATGCAGCAAACTGTGAAATGTAGCAAAAGACCTTGATTGTTCTGTGCGTAAATTTTGGTGCAAATTTCAAAGGAATGAGATGGTCCCAAGATTGTTCTGTGCGTAAATTTTGGTGCAAATTTCAAAGGAATGAGTTGGTCCCAAAAGAAAAATATGACGTTGTACCATGTAATATACCAAAGACAAAAAAATCAAGGGAGTCAAACGAAAACCAGCACTAACACACAGAGAGAAATACTCATGGCATATGAACAACTAGATCAAAACGATATTCATTTTTTAAGCAAGAATCCACATCAGTAACTGTATTAATGCTGCAAATTTTCTCTGGTGTATCTATGCCTTTTCATACATTAGCGTGAAGATACACAAGATGTCGTTTGTGATTCCATATTCTGATTGCCAATTCGTCGACTATAAACCTTATGCAAGTCTCACCTGCTTCGTGTTTTACACAGTAATGAGACGGGCTTACATTATTGCTATATGAAGTATGATAAGTCCGTTTTGTGTTACTTTTTCAGAACTCCGGAAAGCGTACGTGATCCGATGCGAAGATATCTATTGCATTTAAAACAGGGCTTACGTCGAAGTAATGCGAAATAACTTTATAAAATCGTTAAAATAGACTAACTTCGACTATAAATAACCGGATCAGGATAGATGTGACGTAAAATTAACCAACTACCAAAAAAAGAAATAGCGATCGCCACAAGAATGAAAGAGAGGAAGCAATAAAATGTCCTTAATGGAAAAATTTTGTAAACCGGCTTCTATTTTCCTGAATTTAAGACCTTGAAGATTTTTTAACTGGGTTATATCAATGGTAATCTGACTGTCATTTATCTAATTCTTTTTTAGGTTTATCTTGTTTGTTAGAATTAAAACTGTCCTTACAGTCCATAAAATTTGGAGACAAGAATACATGTTTTCAATCGTGTTACTAAATTTGACCTTTCTGTGATTATTCGATATTTACAATGCAAAATCTATTTTTCTTAAAATTCTATTAATATTGAAACGTTTTCATTGACAATTGTGTTATTTGAAAAAATGTATTTTTCTTTACTAAAAACACCGATTCCAGTCGAAGTTAAGCTCTTAGTCAGTTAACTACCTATTTACAACCGTTACTTTACACACACTAAGATTTTTGTACGAGATCAAGCGAAGCATAATAGATAATAAAATCTTTAAATATATGATTCGCTTTATGATTCATTCAATGAATTATATATTTAGTATTAAAAGCAATGTTCGCGAATGATAATAACCTAGGCGAAAATGATGGATTTGTCACATTTATTGAATGTTTATCTTGTTTCGTTGGTTTTTTTCTAGCAGTGAATATAGTAATAACGGATAAGACACAAAATATTTTTCTAGCACTAAATAAAGTGATAACAAATAAGACGAAAAATAATTTTTCTAGCAATAAATATAGTAATAACTGATAAGACGCAAATTACTTTTTTTTCTGGCACTAAATATAGTGATAACACACTAGACACAAAAGTTGTTTTTTTTCTATCAATAAATATAGTAATAACAGATAAGACGCAAATTACTTTTTTCTAGCACTAAATATAGGGATAACACACAATACACAAAATATTTTTTTCTATCAATAAATTTAATGATAACTGATAAGACTCAAAATACTTTTTTCTTGAACTAATATAGTAATAAGAGATAAGAGACAAATTACTTTTTCTAGCAATGATTATTGTGATAACAGATAAGATTTTTCTAGCATTAAATATACTGATAATAGTTAAGACAAAAATACTATTTTTCTAACCCTAAATATAATGATAAAAGATAAGACACAAAATAGTTTTTCTTGCGTTAAATATAGTCATAAAAGATAAGACACAAATTACTTTTATATAGCAATAAATATTGTGATAATAGATAAGACCAAAAATACCTTTTTCTAGAACTAAATGTAGTAATAACAGATAAGAACAAAATCCTTTTTTCTTGCAATATTGTGATAACAGATAAGACCCAAATCACTTTTTTTCTAGAACTAAATATAGTAACAGATTGGACGCAAGATATTTTTTATTTGATTATATTTGGATTCATAAAATATTCTTTAATCAGAATAGATTATTCTTTTTGTTTTTAACTAATAATTTGTTCACGCTGAGCAGAGGAAAATATTATGGATTAACACTTTGTTGAGGAAGAAATTATAAAATTTATTGACAAAATATTAGAATTAATAATTTATCGATAATCATCGAGGTTTAATGTCAGCCATAATTCTTTCAGTCATGTACGTCATTAATTTCAAGCAATATTCTTTATCAAAGTGATTCCAACATTTTAGAACGACATTTAATAGATCTTCTTTGGTGGATGAAGCCTTGTTGTGTATTCTGTTTTATTTTTAAATTTTATCCATAGATTTTTCAATTGGATTTACATCCGGACTGTTCATAGCTATTTTTTTTAATTTTCTTTACCTTTTCGGGTCAAATTCTTCAGTTCCATTTGCGTTGTTATTATCATCACCAATAATTTAAGTTATTTAATCTTATTAAAGGCATAATTAATGAAGTCAGAATGCTTCGTTGGAAAAAAATGTGTTGTGTCATATAGGTAATCAGTTTGCAAACTGCTACATAAAAATAAAAATAAAAATAAAAAAACCGATAAGTTAACCTTCTCTAAATGCTTTCTTTCCATAATTCTTGCCTGAGAGAGTATATATGTCGATCTTGTGTATATTTGTGTTGATATTATCATGTAACGACGTAGCTTCTGTTTAGAAAAAATTGCAGATTAAGAATTATCAAGCTGTTTTGCAAAATACTTGACAGTGAATTTGTAAACTATTGAATTTTTATTATTAAAGTTACTTCAGAACATTGAAAAGGCTATATATATATATATATATATATATATATATATATATATATATATATATAATCAGTTACATAGTTCCTGGCAATATATAAGTACTTATTACTCTCACACACACGTGCAAGCACACACACACACATATATATATATATATATGTGTGTGTGTGTGTGTATATATATAGCCATTACTTAAACTGGACATATGTGCCATATATTTTCAAAATTGATTTAAGTATATACCAGAATTATAAAAGAATTATTAGTCATGGAATATATATATATATATATATATATATATATATATATAGATAGATAGATAGATAGATAGGTAGATAGATAGTAATTCCTATTAATGACGGTAGGAGGAAAAAAACTGCATTGAAATCGGTTTTTAAATTCTCTTTGTAAATCCCATTTTGCAAACGTATTATCCACCACCTAATTATGCTCAATTACACTGCCTGATTTTTCTCAATGTGCAAGAAGCGTGGAGGTATAGTTTTTGCTACAACTTGGAATTTATTGACTCAACTCTAACAGACTACGGCTCAGCTACTATCCAAAACTAGTACAACAATCATAGGCTATTGATGGGAAGGTTTAACTGCAGCCACAATACACTTATTGTCCACTGATTTTGTGGAATAACATAATGAAAATGAATGTAAATGGTAATCATTATGAATGAGAACAATGATTATATAGATGAAAAATAAGTGCTTAACTATGTTCCCTGTATATCAGGATGTTATTGTGTCCTCTGTATCTGATGCATTCTCCCATGAAATAACAAGAATAATTTACTGCAGAAGTGTCTCTTGTAAATATACATACATACGCACATATATACTTATAGTAATTGTGCATTTCATGGCATATATGACATTTGGCATTTAATTAAGTATTAATTAATATAACACAGAATCCCATTTATGGATATTATAACCAGAGGCTTATCTACTGAAGATTTATATTTGAAAGCTATGATGTTTGTAAAAGTTGCAATACTTTTACAAACCATGCCTTTTTTTGCCCTGAAATACGGCATACACATACATATACACGTACAGGTACGTAGGCAGAGAGCACTTTAATTATGTTTCATGTTTCCGACAGATAGTATATTTTCCTGGAAAAATAACTGGATTAAAACCCAAGGTACTCAATATCATTTTACGTGATGTTGTTGCTTTTTCTATGACATTGATTTTAAGGACTGACATCAGTTTCCTGTCACAAACATTCGTAGAATTGAAGTGTATTTGCTGAGGTCAATTCTTCGGGCCTTTTAAATAGATTTTGTGGCTGAATATATATATACATATATATATATATATATATATATATATATATATATATATATATATGAAGGATGTCCAAAATTAGAATACAAACTTTTACTAAATCATGTCTACAGAAATAAATTTTGCATATATTACAATTACTACTCTCTGATTTTGCCACCAATTTATCGCCAAAATTAATGAATCAGTCCCATCGGTAAAAAAGAGAATAAATGAGTATAAAAATCCAAATAAAAAAAAAAGGACTTCAAGTTTATCATTAATTTGTCGACGGGAAAAAAAATTCTCGATACCCAGATTTCTGGAGGATCAAATGCGTACAGGGCGGTCAAAAACTAAAAAAAATATTATGTGTGCTTAGTTCAAGATGAAAGATTATGGAACCCAATCTTCCGAAGTAAGTCGTCCGTGAATGCGACCACAAGAATATTTAATCAGAGACCTCGTTCATTGAAGATGGCATTTTTGCTCTCATGCACCATTGGGATGAAAACATCACTATTGATGGCAAACTTTTAGTGATCAATTTTTGTCTGTTATATATATTTATCAGGAATGGCAATTAAGTTCCCGGGAGAACAACGTTGTAAATGAATATTTTCTGTTGTTACTATTGACTGTTTCAACTTCAAAGTACTCCTCTAATAAACCTATGGACTTTATGAGACGAAGATGCCTTTTTCGGAAACAATTATTAGAACCTGTTTTGATAAATGATATTCAGAAATGGAAGCAAGGGAATTCTTTGTCCTTTTAGGGCATTTTTCAGTTTCCAATACTCAAAATTCTTAGCGGATTATAGTCTTGTAAATAAGACGGATATTCGATTTTATAATGGAATTCGTTGACAGAAATTCGAGAACTCTAAAGGTACCATGCGCAAGAGCATTAACATGGTGTAAAACTCACTTGTGTGGCCAGTGTTCCGGCCATACCATCCGAAAAGATTCTCGTAAAATTTTCAGCGCTTCCAAAAAATTATATTGTTAGATGATTTAACATTTTAGATATATTAATAGTTCAAAAAGATAGTAGGTACATATAGAAGTCAATCAGGTATCAAGTGACACAGAAGAAATTTGTCAGTATATCTGCTCTCAAAAATTATTAAATCGTTTTTGTTCAGCAATTAAGAATTTTCAGGATACTCAAAAATACATATTTTTCTCAGAGACATAATCTGCAATTATATATACATATATACACACACACACACACACACACACACACATATATATATATATATATATATATATATATATATATATATACAATTTTTAAATGCTCTTTGTAAACATCAACTAACTTTGAAGCTGAGAAATCTGATGGTATACGTTTGAGCTCATAAAAACTTCGGAGAGTTTTACAACCTAGAATTAGTTCCAGATATCCGGAGAGAGGAGGGCGTTATGCTAGCTTAGTAAGATGGCTGTAGTTAAAATCTTTCAGACGAAATATCAGGTTTTCTCCACATTTAAAACTATTGTTGGTGTATTGGTTCAATTTAAGCGCAGAGAGTTTTTTTGTTTTTTTTCTGTGGTGCATTTTTAATATTGTGAATTATCTCAGGAAGTCATATTCAGAAATTGATAATATGACATTCTGAAGTTTCCGGGTTTGTTCATTCACCTCAGGGACATGTTTTATAAAAAAAAAACAACAACAGTACATTAGCTAAAGAAATGCAAATGAAAAGCCAACAGATGAGCATTCATATCCTATTTAAAGCTTCTTTGTCTACATTAAGCTTAATAAAAAAAAACATGCTGTTTCACATATCATTTTTATTCAAAACATATTTTATTGAGTCTTGTGATAGTAAGTGTTGTAATCATGTAACAATTAGCTTTTTTTATTTAGTTTACTGCTTAGATTATTTCAGGTTTTTCATGCCGAATTTTTTTTTAGCGCTTAAGGTGCTGCTTTGGTCTCGTTTGTTTTTATAGCACAACAATCACAGAAGATAATTTAATGTCAAAACCTCTTTACAGACACACACATACATACACATACACACACACGCATACATATATATATATATATATATATATATATATATATATATATAAAATTTGTAAACATACGAGGCCCATTGAATAAGTTTCCAGACTTTTTTTTCGTATGAGCCCTTTTATTGATAGTACACACATGAAACTCTAGTCCCCTTCGAAGTAATCTCCTCCGCTGTAATGCATTTGTTGTCTCGTTTCAACAACTTCTGGAAGGCCCCATCGAAGTCCTCTTGAGTGAACGTCTCAGTAACCTTCGTCACGGCCTCTTTCATCTCCTCACGGAGATCACGGTATGCACTGCTGATGAGACCCAATGAGGTCGAAACAGCTGTTCAGTGTTCCGCATGTCGCATGTAAGTTTTTGCCGGATTTTCTGGTCATGGTGATTCCAATTAATATAATATCAATTCCTCTATTCAAAATTATATATATATATATATAATTTGTAAGCGATTAGTTTGTAGATTACATTTTAAGCAAGACAAAGCTCATTTGTTTGAGCACAGTTTAATGATTTCAAGTGTAGTTTACTAACTGATGCGTTATTTAGGGGTCAAAATAAAGACACGCAGACAAGAGAAGTGGGTTGAAACAAATATATTACAATAACTGAACAATTATAGAGAATTCAGGTGTTATACAACAGTAAGGAATGTCTTTCCGGTACTGTCAGGCAGCCTGGTAGTTATCTTTTATTTCCATTTTTTATAAAAATAGTGAGCATGAAACTCTATAGTTTTGTGGGGAGGGGAAAGGAGCGGTTATGTTGTAATCTATGTTCTAAGGTAACCAAGCGAACCACATTCGCCGACCCATTCAACAGTACAATTTTGAGACAGTCATCCATCACCATGCGCGCTGCAACCACCAAAATACCACATTTGCTCTGTGAGAAGTCCTACTTTAAACCCCGAATGGAATGAATAGTTATATTTGCAATATAAGATATATTTACAAAGAATGTTTCACGGTGGGGATGGAAGAAAAACCCCAAAATATTCAAAAATGAAACCTATGAAAAATTCTCCGTTTGGTTGCCCTTCTATCCCCCCGTCTATGAAACGGAAGCTGATCGTTTTCCGGTGTCCGAATACACCGAAAGCAAGTCGGACCTACCCTAAGTGAGAGAGTGTTCCTAATCTAATGGGGAAAAAAAGACAGGGTTGGGTGCGGTATCGGCAGTTAATAGCAGATATGATTTTTGTACTCATGAAATTTCAAGATCTTCAATAAAAGCGGGTTGGAGTAAGGGTTGAGGTACAAAAATAATATGAATGGGGAAGATCTTGGAGATTGACAACTAGCTGACAAGGACAATGGCTCACAACATACTGCTAACACAGTTTCAAGGGAAAAAGCAGTGCCAACTTACCCGGTATGGGGTCCCGAAGGATCCGTACCGTAAAGCCATGGGCAGGAAGAGGAGGGAAGGATGATTCCAACGTTGCCCCCTTTTTTACGACTAGGCTCGCAGCATTCACCCACTTTTTGTCGAATGTTATGCGATCCAAGCGTTTTCTATCACATCTGATTTTGACCCTAAGCTGATGCCTAAAATACAAAATCAGATCACGGTGAGAAAAGGTTGCATCGTCACACAATCGCGTCGTGATCTTGGTAGTTATCAACTCAAGTGTCAAGTAAAGTCGGTATATATTGAGAAGGAATAGTCCATTACCATGCAAGTAGGTACCATAACATTAACACTAATAAAAAATAGTGTTCTAATAATTCTATTTAATATTAATCATTTGTTTGCACATAGTTAAATGATTTTAAATATTCCTATCTAACACGAATGATTATTTAAAACATAATTCATTCGTTTGCACGCTGTTCAATGGTTTCAATTATATCAGTGGAGCACTAACAATTCAAATAAACATAAGTCATTTGTTTGCACCCATTTAAATGGTTGAACAGCTCTATTTGACCAAAACGTAGGGCTCTAACAAGTACAACGACACTGGGCCAACGTGGACATGGGAATAATGGCAATGATTTGGTACTTGGGATTGCTTAAAGCTCCAAGAGTTCATTTCTTGATAGCATATCAACCATGCCATAGCCACCTTTCGAAAAGAACACTAGTGGTACTATTTAACCCATAGCTGGGATCCAGGACTGAAGGCTCACCGTCAAATGCTTTAATGCCATATCCAGGGCACTTTTTGTGGGGTGGTTACCCCTCTACAGAGATGCAGTCGGTGTTTTTTTTTCTGGAACAGCCAACTCGACAGAAAAAAATTAAGATCCTCAATCTAAAATAAACCTATACGCGAAATCGACTCGTACAGGTGTGTGCATGGTAACAATACTAAATAATCAAACTAAGAATTTTATTTTTGGCTTTATTATTTATTCGTCTTTTCCTTTTTCATATCGTTTTATCTTATTGATTTTAACTTCGTTAAAATGTTACTCTGATTTAACAATCGATGCATTTACAGCGATAAAGAGATTCTCATGCCATTTCTTTTAATTCCTGATAACAAACCATACAGACATAATGCCAAAACAATGTGGCTTATATTGAAATATCTTTGCAATCAAACCACAATCATTCTCGCGTTTTATTGGTTAGAATTGATGTATTCAGTTAGTTGAGTCTGTAAAGAAATGATAAATCGATTGAAATGACCTGTGGTTGTTAGGCGTTTTAAAACCTTTTAAGAGCTGTCAAAACGTACGTGGCATCACCCCACAAAAAAAGAAAAAAACTGATGCTTGATTTAGATTAATTGTGTTTGAAAGGTTCCGTTTTAAAAATTGACTAAGATTTCAAGTGAAGAAAAAATAAAAAGTAAAGACTGTAAGCAGAATACTAATTTATTTCCAATTAATTTTTTTTTTTTCAATTTTTAATATTCTCATTATTTTCATTCCTTTTTTTTTCTGAAAATGTTCATTGTTAATTGTGCGTAAGGACCATTCAATCTACAACGGGAATGTACATCTACATATTTCCCAACTCCTTTACAGTGGCAGAATGCAACATAAGGTCAGTTTTTAAGTGGGTTTCAACAAGTTTTAATTCAGAGTTTTCCTTCTTCTAGACCGGTTGCCATACCACGGTTAAAGAGCCCCGTCTGCCGAATTATTTACCCATAGCTTGAAAGGGAATTGTTGAATTCATACATTTACTAAAGTGTCTCACTCTATGTCAGAGTGTTTTATCCAGCAATGGTAACCATTGCACGACTGAAATGATTGTATATGTATACATGTTTGTGCCCACTAAATGGCACTATATGCCGTTCGGTCCTGTATTGCCCATGGGGCAATAATGTATATGCATATATGTGGTAGAATTCATATACGACAATTTTATTTTTCGAATAGGCATAGGATATATATATATATATATATATGTGTGTGTGTGTGTGTGTATGCGTGTGTATTGTTTTGGAGGAGATGATCAGTTAGTACATTGTTTATTTTGTTAGTTAACATCTTTCATCATGCATTTAATTTGTTCATCAACAATATAGTTAGGAAACCAATTATTGATGAGAGTCTCTTTTCTATTTTCCATCTCTTAATTAAATTTTGTTTTGGAGGAATAGATCAATTAGTATATATATATATATATATATATATATATATATATATATATATGTGTGTGTGTGTGTGTGTGTGTGTGTGTTTGTGTGTGTGTGTGTGTGTGTGTGTGTGTGTGTGTGTGTATGAATCCGTGCTGAAGTAAGTGTATTTATAAGGGTGTGTTCTTATAGTTGTTTGGTTAGTTAGTTGGTAATTTTATGGCATAACAATCCTTGTGTGTTATTTAATGCCAAATCCTATTATATTTATCACTATTTAATCATCTACTATACATAAACCAATAATGGGTGGCAAATAGAACGATTAGCGTTCGTTAACACTACTTGAAACTATCTAATTGTGTGTAAGTAAAACTATTAATGCCTGCAATACTTGAAATCATTTAAATGTGTATAAACCAATTAGTACTGATCGTAAAAAAATGTGGTTCCTACAAACGATTGGTTTACAAATCAAACATGTTCAATGAATATGTATAAAATGTTGGGGCATTAAATAATCTAGAAGGGTTGACATTCCGTAGAATACAAAGAACTAACCAACCAAACCACTAACAAGGTTTTCAGAGTTTTTTTTTAATTGCACCTACATTTAACGTTTCGGTTTTGAAATGTGATAACATTAAAACTCTATCAGGGTGTGTGATTTTTTTTAATGAAAAAGAATATGTAAAAGTTTTTTAATATTCTATTTCTATTAGTTCCGTTCTGTTTCATAAGGAACCTTTAACAACGGTATGATCAAAGAAGATTTAGAAAGTAATCACAACTTTAATGTTAAAGATTCAAAAACATTAGTATATATACATAATTAAAAAAAAACGGAACTGGTTGATTCCTGTATCATTTCAAACCACAACACTCAGAAAACTGAACCGGATCGTTAATTTTGTCTCTTTATTTAGATAGATTATTGATAAGAAATTTTTAAAAACATTACTTAGAATAATACGGTTTCTTTATATATATATATATATATCCGATTAAAAGCGAGAGAATGAAGTAGACTGACATTAATTTAGATAGATGTCATATAGTAAACAGGTTGGTGACCGTAGTTAAAGGCAACCTGAAGGCTACAACACCGAGGTTTATGGTACTCTAATCCCTGCCTTGCTTCACTTTACCCTTGATCCTTACAATGCTGAGTGTTAAGTAAGGTGGCATAAAATACCATTTTTTGAGTCTTTGGTATTACTCGAGCTGCGATTTGAACCCTGATCGTCCGCACCGTTGGCGAACACTCTAACCATTACGCCAATGGCCCATTAGACAGAACATGTCAAAAAAGGGGATATGATAAAAATGGGATAACTATAAATATTTATCGGTAGATGAATCGATAGATGGACTGATATGAGATGAAAAACTGTGTTGTTTTCATTTTATTCAATTTTTATAGATTTATTTTTCAATGTAATACGTTACGTTCGTATATTAAATATTTGAACACTGATTGCATCATACAGATTTGAATTAGAACGCCACAAACGGAAGCAGAATGTTTAAAACGTTTTCATTGTTCCGTTTCATTTAAAAATTCACTCTATTTGATTAAGGTTTAATTTTTTCCTAAATAAAAACTGAAAGTTTTGACATTGTAAAAATGGAGAAGTTTAACTTCTACAAAAAAATGAGATCCTCCTCTCAAGACCTTGTTTTTTTTTTCCTTTTTTTGTACTTTTTAATATGGATGGACTGAGGTCTAATCCCAGATTGAGCCATACCAAAGACTCAAAAATGGTGCTTGATATGGGATTTGTTTGTTTGTTTGTTTGTTTGTTAATCAGAAAAAGAAAGGAAAATGAGAAAACTAAAATATCTATTTTGATGGTTCTAAAAGTATCATCGCAAATAGTGTAATGAAAGCAATGACAAATCTCGAGATCATTGTATTTAATGATGAATAAAAAGATAGGATTAAGTTTCTTTAATGTTTGTCATTAACAGAAGTCTTCAGTGCCCGTACTGCCCGAGGTCAGTCTTCATATTTAAGTTTTGGGAGATCCACAAGAAAAATGTGGGAGTTCTTTTCCCGGAAACAAGAATTCTACATAATAAAGAGATAGTGACAGTTGTGCTGCTTGGCCGGAATAGGCTGTCCCTCACCTGTTCACTTAAGTCGAACAGAAGGACTTGCACTCCTATAATTCAAGTTGGGCGGTATGCCACTTGTCCCCACAACAAAGATAGCGGACGCACGCTAATATTCAGTCTCGGGAATCTATTGGCCAGGAGAACCACGTGACCTGCTTTAGAACTCGTTTGAATTTTGTCCCGCGTTTTTTTCGAGCCGATTCCAAGACACGTATTTTCTATAAATACGTCGTCTTCAAACACTCTACCTCTTTTCCCCAATTTTTATTGCAGCAGTAACACACTCTCTCCAGTGTGTCTCTCTTATTCAACAACAGACGTCAAAAGCCACAAAATGGATAAACCACGCAAACCTTCTTTTCCTCAAATTACTTTGTCTATGAGACTTTTTCCAGCCTCGGAAACACCAACTATTTCAAACCACAGGAAGAAATGAACATTTAAAAATATGCAGTCGACAAGAATAGGACACTTTTATTATTTAACCCTTTCTGTAGTTTTAGTTGTGATAGACACACACACACACACACACACACACACACATACACACACACACACACATAGGACTATTTTCCGAACAATATAGAACGATAGCAATATTTTAAATGTATCATTGCAAGTTTTGTTCTGAATATAAACTTGTTTTGTTTGTCACCTTGTTTTGAATGTTCCTTTTGTCCGCGCCGTTTCATATCTTTACTTATTTACTTTATTTACTACATTTGTCTCCATGTGCCTATTTTATCTTTTTCCATGCGCCTTTTTCCAAACATAACATACCATTAAACTAAACATACCAAAGAACAACATTAAAATTTGGGGGACTAAACATATCTACCAAATAACATGTCTCCCTACACATGAGAGTAAGGATAAAAACGAATAAGAAATCTGATCTGTATTCCGTAAATTAAGTGCCCATGGTGTAATGGGTATTAATTTTCTATTAATTTTCTATTAATTTTCTATTAGTTTGGATAGCAAAGTCCTAGGGAATATTTGCTCCGTTTAATTCCATCTTGAATTCTTGAGAGATTTTTACACCAGCGTTAGAAGATGATTTTCCATTGGAGTTTGAGAGACAGCAAGTTGACTCAAGTCTCCAGGACTTTTCTTAGTATTCTGTCCGATCTTAAAAATGATGTAGTTTGAATGGTCTCCACTTATGTTCTTATTTCCATGTCTTCTGGTCCCTTTACCAATCCTTTAGAGATTTTACAAAGCGCACCAATTTCAATTCATATCACCGTTACCTTCATGATCTAAAGATTTTTTAGTTCTCTAGCAAGGTCTAGGCACTTATCTATCTTTTCGCGTTCTTTTAATTTCACTCTTTGGCTGCTGGGGTGGCAAAGACCAATATTCGCCAGGTTCTCTTTTCCTTTTTTATTGACTATTATTAGGTCTGGTACTCTAGTCGAGATTAACTGATCTGATTGCATCTCAAAATTCCAGAGTATTTTGGCGTCACATTATTCAGGAGGGATTCCAGGTTGTGCATCTACCATTTGTTCGTATGGTCAAATTTCAAATTCTTGCACCGTTCCCAGTGAATCACCTTCACTATCCATTCGTGTCTAGTTTTGTACTCTTTTTACGCTATGTTTCTGCATTCTTTTATTATGAGATTGATCATTTCATTTCTATCAACACATAACCTTAATTTGCAATTATTGTTTCTCATTTATTTTTACTTTAACATAGTTGGTCCCTACGGCGTTGTTTTGTGCTGCTATTAGATCAGATTCATTTTCTGTCTTTAGTTTTCTCTTTCTTAGCCAAGTACAAGTCTTCTAGTGTGAGGTTTCGCTTGTTTGTCGCTTTATAGATACAGTTGATTTTCTTCCCATTTTTCTTTTTTAGTTATTCTTATTCTGTTGATCTTTGTGTTGTTTGTGTTGTGTCTGATTGCTGTAATTCTTTTTTCTTCGCTCTTTATTAAGTAGTCGTCGTATATTAATTTTACAATCAATATTATAACCATTACTATTGGAACATTATACTATCAAAATGGCTATTATTTGGTGTTATTCCTTTTAGTTTGGTTTGGTTTCTTTGTTTAATGGCATATCAACTCTTTTTAGGTTATTTAATGCCAAAGCCATTCTCCTAGAAGAACATTAGTAGTACTATTTAACCCATATCTGGGAGGATAAGGGGTTTCATACCTTTCCCAAGGGTATTTGCCCGAAAGTGAACGTAATAGCGCGACTGGAGTACGAACTCGCGTACTACGATTCCGCAGTCCATCGCTTTAACCATTACACCACGAGGAGACCCCCATTCCTTTTGAATTCTATAGAATTTGGTTTTACTAAATAGTACCTATGTTTTATTGGATGGCCTTCTATTTCTAATTTAATCAGGCTACTCAATATTAACTCTTTTTTGATACATCCACATTTTTATCGAACGATTTGTTTGAAACATATAGAATTATCTATTCAAAACTATCACGGTTTCTGTCAGAAGTGGCTGGGATATTTATATATAGAACTTGGGTAAGAGTAAATATATCATTGTACTCACCCTAGGATCACATTATCCTCCATGACCCTTTTGCTAAGTAGATTATCTTTCCCATTGGAAATCGCATTTTCCTTTTGAATTTAATTATAAAATATTGCCGAAGAAAATCATTATGCTGACGACTATCACTGTAGCATAGTCACCGATAATTTCTATGTCAGAGATGGTATTCGTCACGCAACGGAGTAATGAGAAAAGTCGCAGTTTTCGTAACATAATTCATTTTCTCTTCGCTGGATTTCTTATTTTTCTTCCGGGAGACCAGGTGCCGAAACGATAATTCAATATATATGCATATAAAGTCATTATTCTATTTTCCATAAAAGGGGTATTTTCTTTTTAAATCATGTGAATGTTATAGAAAGTATATACGAAAATGGTGTTGCCATAATCCATCTTCCCAAAAATACGCATAAAATAAAAATAAATATCTCAAAAGAGTGCTGTAAAAAGAAATAGTTTTACTTAAATTATTTACTGTGAGTTTTGAAAGCTTTTGCCGAAAAATGAATCGAGATAGAATAGTAAATATGGAATGGTGAATAATTTGATTAGCCAAGAACTACCGAAATATAACCCTAATATCCATAGCGGCGAAGATATACAATGCTCTACTACACAACTGCATAGAACCCAAAGTTGAGAACCTACTAAAGAAGAACCAAAATAGCATTCGGAGAAATAGATCACGAAGTCACAAATTTTGACCATCCTTCAAATTCTTGAAAGTGTACGTGCACAAAAAATTGAGGCAACAATATTATTTGTCGACTTTGCCCAGGCCTTTGTCTCCACATTCAGAGGGAAGATGTTGTAAATACTCCTCGCCCTACGGCCTACCTAAAGAAACCGTCGTAACCATAATGATGCTATATTTACAAAAGTAAAAGTTTGCTCACTGGATGGAGACACAGACTACTTCGACATTGTAGCAGGTGTGCTGCAAGGAGACACATTAGCCCCATGCCTCTTTATCATGTCTAGACTACGAGCTTAAAGCATCTATTGATAAAATCAAATAAAACTGTTTCAAGCTGACAAAGGAAAGAAGCAGAAGATACCCCGCACAAACAATTACGACGCAGACTATGCCGATGACATTGCGCTTCTGGCAAATACACCCTCACAAGCCAAAGCCCTGCTACATAGTCTGGAAAGAGCAGATACAATCATAGGCCACCACGTCAATGTACGCAAGACGGAATACATGAGCTTTAATGAAAGAGGCGACATCTCCACACTAAACGGTAGTTCTCTGAAACTAGTAGAAAGTTTACCTACCTAGGAAGCAGTGCCTCATCAACCAACTAGCACTGACATGGACAGCTATCGATAGGCTATCGGCCATATGGAATTCAGACCTGATCGATAAAATGAAATGCATTTTTTTCCTCGCCGCGGGCGAGTCGATAGTGCTGTATGGGTGCACTACATGGACGCTAACTAAACGTATGGGAAAAAGCTTGATGGCAGCTACACAAGAATGCTGCGAGCAATATTAAGCAAGTTCTGGAGGCAGCACCCCACTAAAAAGCAGCTGTACGGCCAATTACCACAGATCACGAAAACTATCCAAGTAAGAAGAATCAGACATGTAGGACCCTGTTGGAGAAGTTGGGATGAACTAATAAGTGACACAATCCTGTGAACTCCTTCACATGGCCGAGCAGAGGTAGAACTACCAGCGAGGACATAAATACAACAACTCTGCGTCGATACAGGATGGAGCCTTGAAACAATGGATGCTAGAGAATGGTGGGGAGAGAGGGTGAGGGAGATCCGTGCAGGTGGTGTGACATGATGATGATGATGATGAAAACTGAGTAGAGTTTTTGTCCAATTATTAGTTTAAAATGGCTACGATTGTAGCTGCTGATAATAATGAATACGATAATGATTGCATGAATCTCCACCAAGTGACATGTTTACCTATGCATCCAAGTAAAAAGTTCATTATAAAATTGTAACAGTGATCAGTTTTTTAATCTTTAAAAGGTAAGTTTATTAAACGATCTAATTTTGCATAAATTGCTAATTTAAATGTTTCTCACTAGTAAACTTCAATGAGTATATATTTATCTAACCCCCTCCGCCACATGCAGGATGCAACACGAGAACATTTTTGACACGGACTACAACTGCTTTTAAAGTCATTGTTTTCTTTTTCCTACCTTTGGTTACAATACAAAGTTTATAGGAGCCAGCTTCCAAGTTTTAGTCAACCTTTGTGTATTTTTTCGTTTATTTTTCTTTGACTGGTATGACAATGAACATGAAATACGTCTCTAAAGAAATATGCATCACAACAATATCTATTTGTACCCTGAATCAATGCAATGACTCCCGAGTAGCCATAGATCCGGAGCATAATGATACTTTATTAAAAAACTTAACCCAATCGACTGGGACTGTAGAATGAATACACCGATTGCACCTCTGCAGAGGGGTAAAACTCCCCAACGAGTGTCCTGGATATAACCATATTTACCAACCCCTCCGCTCGGAAAGGTCAATTTTTAAGCGGAGTTTAACAGGTTCAAATTCAGAGTTTTCCTTCTCCTAGACTAGTTACCTCACCAAGGCTGAAGAACCTAGTCTGCCCTACTATTTAACCATAGCTGGAGGGAGAATAATTGGATTCATACCTTTCCCAAGGGTATTAGTGCTATGTGGAATGCAATTTGTCTCGTCCAGGATTTGAACTCGTGTTGCCATGTTCATTTCCTACGACGATAACTATTACACCACGGGCATGTCCTGGATATAACACTAAACAATTTGATGGTGAGATTCCAGTGATGATGGAGCTTTGGGGAATGCGGACTACTCCTTCATTGCCCTCGCTCCCAGGTCCACTCTGGCCCGGAGTGGTAGCACCTGATATGGGACTTATCTATGGGTTAAATAGAACTAAACCGTACTTCTTTCACTATACTGATTTTTGGATTTAAACTGCGTATTTTTGCTAAACTGAATTGTTTAAAGCAGAACTGTTTTGACATTGAAACTGCGTACAAATGCTAAACTGAACTGCTTGAAATAGAACTGTTTAGACGTTTAAACTGTGTATTTATGCTAAACTCAATTATCTAAAAAAACAGTTTGCCATTTAACTCTGTGTATTGCCAACTCGGCTGGGGCTGTAGAATACACTGACTGCACTTCTGCAGAGAGGTAAGACTCCCCCACCAATGCGTGTCATGAATATGACACTAAACAATCTGATGGTGAGGTTCTAGTAATGCTGGGGCCTTGGGGAATACGGAGAACCCCTTCATTAACATTGCTCCCAAGTCCACTCTGACAAGGCCCTATTTATGGGTTTAATAGAACTAATGGCATATTTATGCTAAACTGAATTGTTTGATTAAACTGAATAGCTTTAAATAGAAATATTTTGATAATTACACCGTACTTTCATTTAAACTACATGCTTATGCTGAACAGAATTATTTAAAAAAGAACTGTTTTTTGAAATCAAAACTGTATTTACACTAAACTAAATTGTTTAACATAGAACTGTTTTGAATATTAACTGTGTGTAAACAAAATCTGTACTTATACTAAACTAAATTAGCTGAAGTAGAACTGCTTGACTAAACTGAATAGCTCGAAATAGAAATGTTTTTCACAATTCAACTCTACTTATATTTAAACTGCATGCTTATGCTAAACTGAATTAGTTGAAATTGAACTGTTTTAGACATTTAAACTGTACTTACACTAAACTAAATTGTTATATATAACTGCTTGAATTGTTGGAAATAGAAATGTTTTTGACAATTAAAATGTGTACTCATGCTAAACTGAACTGTTTGAAATAGAACAGATTATTTACATAAAAATGGATTGCGCGTTCAATAACCTACAAAGGTTGATATGCCATAAAACCCAACAAACCAAAACCAAACCAAACCATTAAAAGCTGCCATTCTTTCCAACCCCACAAATGGCTAACAAAATATACTGATTCTGCTCCTCACAATCAGTAAAATAGATGGATATGTTGTCCAGCGATTGAATTAATTAAAACCTTTCATGCATTACGTCAAATTCTGATGTTTAATACGTGAAGGGTCGTAAAAAGAACTTAACAGTTATCCACTGTAAAAACATTATTGCCCAAGCTATTTACCGCCGGGTGAGGATAAGTTTAAAACGAATGTAATCCTTTTAGGGTACATTAAGTCTCGCTAACTGGAAAAGAGTGAGAAGTATAAGAAGAATAGAGATTATAGTTTTTTTTAGAAAAAACGAAACATTCTATTCTCATTTTCCCTTTGTTTGTTCATGGATATGTCACGTACTAGAGTTGTAGGAGAGAAGGAACATATGTGAACTAGCTTGTTACGCCGACCGTTATGGATAGTTACAAAGCTTGCTAAAAAGATAATCTTTCTCTATTGCTTGGGTTCTTTCTGATCGCTTGAGAGTTAATCTTAAGTAGTGCATCGACGACTCTGCTAAGCTTGCAGTGAGACGGATTCTGATTAGTCAGAATATATCTTTATGATATTTTTTCTCCTATTTGTGTTTTTGGGAGCGGTTTTATAATTTTATGACATCCAACGCAATGACTTCGAAGTACAGCACTCTTTTGTATGCATCAGATATGGCCTTTCCTACGTAAATTTCACGTTAACTAATCCCAATAACTCAATGTCAAATAGATAAAACACATAAGCAACTGATAAATTACCCGGAATCTATTTTGAGCAATCATTTCACACCACTTAAAAATATTATATATCATTTCACAGCACTTAAAAATATTATATACTACATTATACAATCACCTTGAGTATGGCATATAAATAATTACATCCAAACCGATTTGGAAGGTTTTCATGGTGTAGTGATTACCGTGTTGGGCTGTAATATCGTTATTCGATCTCCAGTTGTGCTATTGCGTTCACGTTTGGACTAATACCCTTGGAAAATAAATGAACCCCTTTATCCTTCCAGCTATTGGTTAAATACTGCTACTACTCTACCTCAACAAACATGGCTTTGACATTAAATAACCTGAAAAAGCTTATAGGCCATTAAACAAAGAAACCAAACCAAACCTACTAATTTCTTTAAGAAATGTTGATATTTTAATTCAACTTATTTTTGCTTAAGGTTTAGATTAGTATTGCTTGATTTTATGACATATCAACCGTTTTAGGTTAACAATGCCAAACTCATTTATATATATATATATATATATATATATATATAAGTAAAGAAAACTTGGTCACTATAATCGAGTGTGAGCCGAAGGTTCTCTTTTCAATAGCTTTTTCAATGAGGTGTAGGGAAGGGCTCCACTCTTTTCCATGTATTGCTCCACTCTACCCTTGATCCATACCTTATAAGGCTGTGTTAAGCAAGGAGACATCACGTACCATTTTTGAGTCATTGGTATGACTCATCCTTGGCTTGAACCCCGGTCTCTCGGGCTATGGGCGAACACGCTAACAGCTAGGTCAATGGGCCGATATTCTCATTCTAACAATTCAGTTTAGCATAAGTACACAGTTTAGTTTAGTTTGACCCATCTACACGACCCTTTCAGTTGCTACCACTTCGGGACATAGTGAAACCTGGGAACAATGGTAATAAAGGGGTACTCCGCATTCCCCAAAGCTCTAGCATTACTGGAACTTCACCATCAAATTATTTAGTATATAATCCAGGACACCCGTTAGGGAAGTCTTACCCCTCTGAAGAGATGCACTCGGTGTCGTCTTCAGCCCTAGCTGACTGGGCGATTTTTTTTTGCTTAAAGGTAGATCAATCTATATGGATTGTTTAATGCTAATCCCCTCATGTTGGAGAACATGGGTGATACTATTTAATTCCATAGCTATGAGAATAAGAGGTTACATACCTCTCCCAAGTATATTAGCTAAAAATGAACGTTTTTGCGTGACTGGAATTTGAACTCGCTTACTTCGATACCCCAATCCACTGCTTTAGTCATTACACCCCAAACACTCAGTTAAACTTTTCTTTAGCTGTTTTAAAATGCTTTCTTAAGATATGATTTTATCTTTTATTCTTTATTTTATGTTTTTGTTTCAATATTGAAATTTTTTCTAGATTCTTGGGATTATTTTCTTTTG
>CAUZXS010000492.1:42500-105000 GCA_963585895.1 Sepioteuthis lessoniana
AGCAGTCATTATATATATATATATATATATGTGTATGTGTGTGTGTGTGTGTGTGTGTGTGTGTGTGTGTGTGTGTGTGTGAATTATTTTATTCATTCATTTTTTTTGTTGGGTTAACAATCTTACATAAAACAAGGTACAGTCACGCTTAAATCGTGAGCTTTTACAGTTAAACATTTTAAAATTGGCATTTTTTTTATAATTTCAACTACTCGTCATAACAAGACATACATTCATTCATCAGGGTTCAAAATTTTATAATCTTGATTTTCTCCGAGGCCTATCGACAGAACGGATTCCCTTGAGTCTCCCTGTACATATGTCGGCTACCGTTCATGTTAAGTCCTTAAGACGGCATCCTGCGTTCTAACAGAAATTTTTTTCCTGGTCAGCCGACAGTGGTACGTCCACTTGTTGGAGTTCATTGGAGAACGTCAATCATAAGTTTGTTCTTACTTCTCTAACAGTACTCAGTATTTTGTTCATCTTAATTGGATGACTTGTGCGATGGGTACTAAGACCCAGTAAAATATAATGGTGCTGCTTCCAGGATTTGTTTTAAAAAGTATACAGCATTATTGCGTAGTTCTCATCCAGATTTTTCTCCAAGTGTTTCCCTAAAGTCGGAGAGGTGCAACTATACTATAATACTGATACAGCTAGGGCTTCGAAGAAGGCCCGTTTTATTTCATCAGAAATATCAGATTTTCATATCGTCGATGATCTTTTCAATACCAGTCTATGCATTACGAATAGTGGCATCATCTTCAGTAGAAGAGATATTGCTACCGGGGTATTTAAACTAGTCTACACATTTCATAGACTGGTAATTCAATGAGAAGATGGTGACATGAAATTTATTAATGAGGAAAAATAATTCTACCAAATAATGTGTTACTACATTTAGGGCATGTGATAAGTAACGCAATTTTATATTCCCAAGTTCGTATACATTTGTATTTTGCCATTACTGCGTACACGAAAGCACAAGTGAATGATCCGATGCATTGCTTCATCAGATTGATAATTTTAACCACATCCTGTTGTAAACCGAATGTCTGTTTCAAATTCATATTTTCTTTTTTCTCTGTCTCGTTTCCATCGACGTCTGAAAGCTGGAGATTTGAACTTAACCCCGAAAGTGAATAATTTATTAAAAACATGCAGAAGAAATAGATTTCGAACGTATTTGCATGACATTCTGGGATTGTAAAATAATCCTAACACTTGTATAATTCCTTTCAAAAATGGTAAGATTTTTTTTAATTTTTTACCTACGGCATTTTTTATACAATTACCGCATGAAAATCTCGATGATTAAGATAATTTCACCTGCCCTTCACTTTAATGAAATCTTTTCTGCATAGGAATTTGGGATGATTTAGTTTACGCCAATTTTATCTCGTTCATACCTTTAGCGCGATGCATCCCTAATTACGCTATAATCGGTATACATATATATATATATATATATATATAGAGAGAGAGAGAGACAGGGAGAGAGATATACCTGCGTACGAATACTCCAATAATCAGTTATAAAGATACTGTAATTAAGATTAAGTTATTTCATTGTTGTTGGAAACCAGAGTAGGAAAATAAGATATCGTAATTCAAATCAGTTTTACTTCGTTTGCGTATCACATCCTACTCAAGGTAGAGAAGTTGGGAAAATGCATATATACACTCACATTCTACACACTCACATTCTACACACACACACACACACACACACGCATGATATATATATATATATATATATATATATATATATATATATATATATATATATATATATATATATATATATGTGTGTGTGTGTGTGTGTGTGCGCGCGTAGTTGGTGAATGGGCCTTACGAAATGTAACTCATCTTCAGTTATTTAAAACCGAAGTTAGTCTTTCTTTTAGGGAAATTATATGATTTCGTATGATTTATCTAATAATGATAATAAAAAAATAATCAGAAGTCTCGGGGGAAAAGAATAATAACAAGTACTTGAGAATTTCGGAAGCGGACACAATCAATCAAGAGGAGATGAAAGAAAAAAATTAGAATATATTTCTAAGGAGAACGAGAAAGCTACGAGAAAACAAACTAAATAGAAGAAACCCAGTGTTGTCCTTTTTGTTTGATACTTGGGACCATTCTTAAAGCAGACGTGTAACTTCTTCCAATAATAGACCAGAGAACCAAAAAAAAAAAAAAAACTAATGACGATGCTTAAGGCCTTATATCCCATTAAAAAAATAACAGTTGAACTTAAATTTAGTTAGAACTTAACATAATTAAAACGGTTTTAATTTATTTATATGTGTGACACATTTAAGTGTCCTCTTGGTTGTACAAGTACCGGATCATATCGGAGGCCGGATAGAAAGGCTATACGTGTCAAAAAAAGGAGGAAGAGGACAGTATTGAAGATAGCGTCGATACATTAATAAAGAGACTCTATGACTAAATAAAAAAAAGAACAAGAAAGGCTTATTACAGCGAACAGAAACAACACAAACAACACCAAGATCAAGAGAACAACAATAACAAGGAAAAGAAAATGGGAAGAAAAGCAATTGTATGGATACTTCAAGTGACACCCAAGCGAAATCTTACACGAGAAGACTTGGACATGACTAAGAAAGAGAAACTTACAGAAAAAACTAAATCTCTTCTAATGGCACCAAAAAATCAATGCCATAAGGAAAAACTAGGTTAAACTAAAAATAGATAAGACGAAACAAAATAGCAAATGTAGAATATGTGTTGTTAGAGACGAAATAATCAATTCCATGATAAGCAAATGCAGTAACTTAGCGCAAAAATAGTATAAAACTAGACGTGACTGGTTGGGGAAGGGGAATTGTGCAAGAAATAGAAAATTGACCATGCAAAGAAACGGTATATTCACAACGCAGAATGCGTTCTGGAGAATGAGACGCACAAAATTCCCTGGGATTTTGAGATACAATCAAATCACCGATTCTCTGCCAGATGACAAGACCTAGTAATAATTAACAAAAAAGAGAGAACCTGCTGAATAGTGGACATTGTCATCCAGGCAAACCACTGAGTAAATTTTTCAAAAAGCGAAAAGAGATAACTACCAAGACATTGATAGAGAACTGAAAAACTATGGGACATGCTAGTGATACCAGTTTTAATTGGTGCAGTTGGAACTTATCCAAATTAGAAGTAAAGAGACTGGAAGACTTGGAAACAAGTGGGGACCCTTACAACGATAACATTACTGACATCGGATAGAATATTGAGAAGAGTCCTTGAGACTTGAGACATGCTGTCACTCAAACTGCAGTGGAAAACTATCAGCTAATGCTGTTGTGAAAAACTCTCAAACGAGTAATAATAATTATAATATACAACAAGGATATAGGTCTATAATTTTGCAAAGAAAAATGTGCCCCGATCATGAAAAACCAAAGATCGGAATAAATAGAACTGCTTATTCAAGAAAGAATCAAAATGCTTGGATAAAAGGAAACGTACAAATACTGGAAGTGGACAAGACCAAACGAGTGGAGATAAAAGAAAAAAATAAGTAGAGATTACCTTATATGAACGAAAAAACTTCTCGAAAGCAAGTTTTGCATTAGAAACCTATCAAAGGAATAAACACCTGGTTAACCTCCTTTAAGATAGTCAGGACTATTCTTAAAAGGTAAAAGACAGAAGTCGGACGAATGAACCAGATAACAAGGAAATTAATGATGATGCACCGGGAGATGACATAGTGGAACGGTATGTGTCAAGAAAAGAAGGAGGAAGAGAACTTGTCATCATTGAACATAGAGATGGTGCATCAATATGAGAACTTCAGGACTACCTTAAAAAGAGTAAAGAAACACTAATTACTGAGGCTGCTAATAGCATAGACAACATATGGGCAAACAGAAACGCAACAAAAACTAGGAAACTGAAATGGGAAGAAAAATAACTGTATAAATGTTTTAAACAACGAATTGGCAAAAAGTCACGAGTGAAAACCTGGACAAGACAACGAAAGAGGAATCATTCGCGAAAAACTGAATCTCTTCAAATAGCACCTCGAAAAAACACAAAAAATCAATTATATTAAAACCAAAATCAATAATATACCATTGCAGAGATAGTGTATATATGATAAAATCTAAACTATTAATCACGTAGTAAGCGTTACCCAGTCGGCTAGGGCTGTAGAATACACCGACTTCTACACTGCAGAGGATTAAAAATCCCCCAACGAGTGTTCTGGATATGACACTAAACAATCTGATAGTGAGGTTCCAGAAACGCTGAAGCCTTGGGGAATGTTGAGTACTCCTTCATTGGCATCACTCCCAGGTCCAATCTGGCCCAGAGTGAAAGCACCTGATAGGGTCTTGTCTATAGATAAAAAAGAACTGAATGGTTTGAAACAGTTTTTGACATTGAAACCGTACTTAAGCTAAACTGAATTGTTTGAATTAGCGCAATTCGAATAAACTGAATAACTTCATATGGAATAGGTTTTTGGCAATTTAACTCTGTACTCATGCTAAACTGAATTGTTTGAAATAATACTGATTATTTGTATAAAAATGGATTTGGCATTAAATGACATACAAAGGTTGATATGGCATAAAACTCAAGCACCAGACCAAACAAAGGAAGCGAATGTGGCAAACTAGCTAAAATGTGTATTTGACTTGACAAGACTGGGCAGGGAGGGTGATCCACAAGGAATTGTTCAAGAAATTGAAATCTGACCATACATTAAATAGTATATGCACAACCTCGTATCCGTCTGGAGAATAAGCCTCATAAAAATTTTGGGGGTTTTAGGTACAAAGATATCTCTTAATCCTGACCAGGAGACTGAATGTGGTGATTATTTCCGAAAAAAAGAGAACTTTCTGTGTGGTAGATTTTGCCGTCCCGGCAAACGACAGAATCAAAATTTTAAAAAAGCGAAAAAAAGAGACAAGTACTTAGACCTTACGAGAGAACGGAGAAAGCTGTAGAACATGAAGATGACGGTGATACTAATTGTAGTGGTGCGTCTGGAAAACGTTCTCCAAAGGAGCAGAAAGTGGGCGGAACATTTGGAAATCGAAGGAAAAATCGAGGCATTGTTGACATCGGCCAGAATTCTGAGAAGAGGCGTAGTGACATGAGAAGACTTGGTGTCACCCTTACTAATTTGAAAGCCCACCTGCTAACACTAGCGTGAAAAACTCTCAAAGAGTAAAATAATGATAAATTTTGTTGACAAAAAATATTAGAAATATTGAGTCACTTTGAAGATGGAAAAGAAAAGGTTTTAGTGCTTGCATTTTGACTTTGTTGTTACGATTAAAATTTGATGCCGATTTATGAATATTTCTAAATTATCTGCCTTAATATAGAAGTAATATTTAAGGTTTTGCTTTTTAGA
This sequence comes from Sepioteuthis lessoniana, assembly GCA_963585895.1. Taxonomy (NCBI): domain Eukaryota; kingdom Metazoa; phylum Mollusca; class Cephalopoda; order Myopsida; family Loliginidae; genus Sepioteuthis; species Sepioteuthis lessoniana. Next base: position 47,908 of record CAUZXS010000492.1, read on the forward strand.
TCTTAAATCTTATTTTTCTTAATATTCTCGGGGGGGGGAAGAAAGAAAAAATGAACCGGGAAAAATGGTCACAAAATAGAAATAATATTAGTCACTGTAGGAAGGTCCCGTCCCGAATTCTCTAATCATATGACTAGAACTCTTTCGACAGAAAGTCGAGAAACAATAGTTGTTAGGGATAGAGTAAATAGTTTAGCACGCCAGAAACAGTAAGCAAAGATCATCATAAACGAATACCATGAATTTGCTTGGGTTTATTCTACAAAACAATATCATTAGAAGTTTATTTAAGCGCCATGTGATAGTTTAAGTAACAAATGAAGATATCAATTAACCATGAAAACAAGTTGACTGTTGAACTTAAACGAAGTTAGAACATAGCAAACTTAAAACGGTTTTAATTCATCTTATTTGTGACACATTTAAGTGTCCTCTTGGTTGTTAGATTAACTTATCACATCTGTCACAGGATCACAGATAAAGAAACACTTCTGAGTTTTGTATAGCCACAATATACTACCCATGAACAAGGACAAATCTAAACCTAGTTCAATTTGAAACCCTGACAACAGATCTGGGTTTCATGATTGGTAGGTTTTCCTTGATAGCCAACATGGGGTATCCTGCGAATATTGTCAATTCTAATTTCGGGTAGCCAAACAACGACTAAAACGATCCCTTAAGTCTGTGATACGAACGGAAAAAAGAACGAGGATAAACAACACAAAATACATATTTCTATTTTGAGAGCAATCCTATAAAAAGGGAATATAGAAAAATAATGGTAGAAATTAAGACAGAATCCGTTAGATTTAATGCAACAAGTGAAAGACTCACCGAAGAACCTAGAATGAAAGTAAAGAAGATTGGTTTTCTGCCCTGGACATACAAGCAATAGAGTCACAAATAAATTGGTAATAATATCAATAGGAATCGCCAACCCGAAACGAAACGCTAAATTCTGAGAAGCAAGAATCCCCAAACGGAGTTGAAAAGCAAAATACTGAAAACCGAAACAACACACACATAAAACAACGGAACACATGTTAATGAATGAAGACAAAATGAATGTAGAGTTAATAAGGCGGCATTGATGAATTTAACTATCTAATTTATAGAGAAGCAAAATCAACCTGTAATAAAAGCTGTGTTACTCGAATAAATCCGAGCATAAATACAAAACCTGGATGAGAAATCGGGCTTAAAAGACATTTAAAGAAATTGCGACAAAAGAAAGTGCAAAAAAATACCGTTATATGTTAGGACAAAAAAAAAAAAAAAACAGATAAGCCTGACAATTTAACAGGAAGAGATAAATCTATTCCGAAATAAGGGAGACTTGAAAGATACCGCATCAATACACTCAGTACAGGATATTATAAAATAACGAAAGAAAATATGACTAACATGTTTGTGGCGAATGCATGAGGACACACCCACAATGAGGATCCAATTCTTAGTAAAATATGGGAACAAAATGAACAAACCATAAAGGCCAAATGAATAAATAGCATGAAAAAATATCTACAAGGATTCGAAGAAGGTCCTGAGACGAAAATAAACTAGAATTTAGAGTAACACAGAAAAAAGTACCGTATAGGGAAACGCCCAGCCGTGATTAGATACATGCATTATGGTTTAAAAATTCACGTCCACCCACGACTTCTGGCTCTTGAACTGAGTAGATTCCAAGAAGAAGCTAATATACCTGAAGAGATGACTAAACGGAAGAGTAACCTGATGCAGAAAAATCCCCCCAAAAGAAAGCATCACAAGCAACTATAGACTGATAACGTGTCTACCTCTGATGTGAAAATCCTATCAGTAAATATTAGGGAAGAGATCTATTTCTCGTTCGAAAGCCACGATCTGCTTCCTGAGGAACAAAAAGGCTGCCACAAGGAAAGAAGATAAACAGGGTATCTACGGTAAACTGATCAGCACATCCTCAAGGAGAACAAAGCGAGAGGGGAAAATGTAGCCATGGCGTAGAATGGCAAAAAAAGACGTATGATATGATTCTGATATACTCTCTTGTAGACTGTGACAAGGTATCCGACAACGATATAAAATTCATCCCAGAAGCCATGAAAACTCGAAAGTGGAGTGGACCTCACGTAGAAAAACATCCATTACTATTTGTAATAGCAATGACACCATTCAGTCACGTACTTAGAAAATGCCTTGAAGACTAAAACTTTACTAAATCGTACGAAAAATTTAATCACCTGATGTACATGGACGACAGCAAACTGTTTGTAAACAATGACAAAAAGTATAAAATAAGTTAGTAAAATTGGTGACTGCAGTCGAGAGCGAACAGTTGGCTCCCTTTTCAATAGCTACTACCCTGGGAGAGCGCTACTACTTACCCTGGATTTCTCTACTTTACCCTGATACGTACCTTATATTGCTGAGTGTCAAGCAAGGAGGTATCAAGTACCATTTTTAAAGTCATTGGTATGACGCGACCTGGGATTAAACCCAGGTCTCCCAGACCATTGGCGAACACCCTACCCACAATACCAAAGAGCCGGTACAAAAGTATAGACTGATGCAAACAATAAGAATATACAGCCTTAAGAAAGGGTAGAAATTTGGCCCAGAGAAATGAGCCATGCATGTTGGGAAAAGTGGAAAAAGATGAATAACGAAAGCAACCGAATGACCAAATGAAGAAAAAAAAAACAGAGTTTTCTCGAAACGAAAATCAGCAACAGAATTCTAATCAAAGAAATAAACACCAGGGAACCCCCTTTGTAATATACTAGGGTCCATTCTTAAAATATACAATGGAAGAACTTATATAAATGGACCAGATGACAATAAAATTGATGACGAGGGACAAGGGGTTACATCCGAGATATGCTATTGAGAGATTTTACATGTCAAGAAAATATGTAGAAAGAGTAGTCGCCATTATTGAAGATAGCGTTGATATCTCAATACGGGGAATCAAAGACTATTTTCAAAGGAACATAGAAAGACTAATTACAGCGACCAGTTAAAACACTGTCACACAGATTTCAATGAAAGACCACTCAAATTTTCTGGTGTGAAAAAAGAACTTGATACGAGTATAATTACAATAATTTGTGAAGACAAGTAGCTTCAATTACTTAATCGTTATTCCTAATTAAATAACTATTCTTAACGCATCATTTGAATGCAATTATATGATTTTTCGTCATTTCTCTTTAATGATAATTATCTAACAATTATCGACAGTCACTAATTGCAATTTAATGCATATAATTTGTATTCAGGGACATGGTTTCATCTATTTCTATCAAATACTAATAATTTGCAAATATGTAAATGGTTTTCTCAATCATTTTAAACGTGTATACATTTCATACTGCGTCTTGTATATATATTTAAAAGATCTGTTCGACCTATTGATGGACTCTAATAGATATAAGCATTCTGGGTACGAGTGTACCAGTGAGTAACGGTTAAAAAAGAATCTCTCCATTTCCCGCTGAGACTCAAAACTAGAGATTCGACACTGTAAGGATGCAGTTTAATTTCATACCCAGAAAAATATATTTTTTTAATTTAATTTTTATATCAATTCTATAATTCCGACAATGCGAAGAAAGTCCAGAGGATACAATTTGCAAATAAAAAAATATTCCTCTAGCTGGGTAAAAATCCAAGAAAAAGAGAAAAGACTAAAAACATTTGTACTTTTTGAAAATTATGAACCAGTAACGTATGGTTAGTCAAAAGAAAAAAACATCGACACATAACCTTAAGCTAAAACGTAAGAGCGCTCAAAACAGTAAAGTGAAATGAGAATACCTACAGAGTCAGAAGAAATCTACCTTGGCTTCAACTAAACAGATCCTCAGGCTAATTCTGACCCTTATGATCCGGTTTGGTGAAACCTAGTTAGATTTCTTCTAATTCTGTAGGTATTCGTATATATATATATATATATATACGAAGATCATTAGAAGGATTAAGTCATACACAATTTTTACATTTGTCACAAAACTCACGTTTTCCTGTGGCCGTATCTGCACAGAAATTAGGTCTGAATCTAAATTACATTTTCAAGTTTTATAAGAAGTGATAATGTGATCCCACAAAAATTGCTCTTCTCTCTAGTTGAGACCTAAAAATGTTTGAACGACCGTCGAATATAACTTAAATTGGTTTCTTTATTTTAAAGGCATATCAGCGTTTATATCTTATTTAATTCCAATGCCATCTATGTAGAACAGTCGTGGTATTATTTAACTCCTGGCGTGGCGATTGTATACAATATTGGATAAAAATAATTACGTTCCTAAAAATTTATAAACAACATTAAGTTTGATTTAAACAACATTTTTGAGAACTATTTATTTCTAGATCAAGTTATCCAACAAAAAACGGATATTATTGGCATTATTTATAACCTAATTCCTCAGCACACTCTAGATTAAAAGAACAAAAGAAAAAACAGGTATCTACTTATTTTCAGTGTCGCCTTTAATCATTTTTTCAAATTGTTTCAAAGACGTAGATGTTGGTATTAAATCCTACCTTCTACTATTCCTTAGGTCGTATAGTGTGAGAGTAGAGATAATAGAATTTTGCTATTATTAGTCTAGAAAAATTTAACGTTTTATTTTAAAACATTGTAGGGGTGTATATAGTGGCGGCTGCAGGCTACAAACATTTGGGAGGCAACATTTTTAGACAATACTACTTTAGACAAAGTAGTAGGTATATATATAAAAAAAAAATTCGCACCTGCTAAATGCACCTTTTAAATTTTTTTCCCCAAAGCAACAAATTATCTGATTTCTACAAAACTTTCGTTATTTAAAGCAATAAAAAAAGTTCTTTTTAAAAAACAATTTTTAAATTCTGAAAACAACGTCTTTTTGTTTTATTTTTGTCATGCATCAACCACCCTCCAGACATTTTGTTAATTTGACACACTTAATGAAAGGCCACCTGTATAGTTTTTACATCTTGAAAAGATAATTCTCTTGAGATTTAATTTTTTTTTACAATTTTTTTACCGGTCTTCTATTTGATCATATAGATACCTTATTTTTGACGTTCAACAAACGTTGAAGGTACAAAATTCTTCTTCTCTGGATATTTTTTACTTTAATCATTTTGTAAGCTAAACTTTTATAAATATGGCTTAGAGAAAAGAAAAATGTAGGTGAAACTTTTTTTTTTCTCTTAGTTTTCAGGTTTAAAATTTAAATTCGTAGGTTAAACCCTTCCACTCTCTAAGAGGGGCTGGGGTATTGCTTATTCAAATTAAAATACCGATATTTAACGATATTTTATTACGGAGAGCCACAAGAGAACCATTATAAAAGTGTCACTTAAGAAAAGTGAACATTTCCATAATTTATATATTAAAAAAAAAAAACAGGTTATTACGCTGTTAGTCAATAATATTAAGAAATAAAGGACATGGCTTGACAGATGTGTAAATTTCTGAGACGAAGCTTCATGATTTTTATCATTAAGCGTTTTCGGACTATTGTCTTCATCTTTATTGTTATTTCCCGAACGTTTCGGTCTATATGCCCTCGGGTCTTCTTCAGATGTTTGTTAAACTTGAGAACCCACAAGGAACTTGGAACTACGTCCTTTATGGAATCCACAGGGGTCACCCGTTAGCCATAACTGAGTACAAGTGTTAAGCATTCCTCTGTTGTTACTCGCCTGCCATCATGATTGAACCAGCAATCTCCAGATGATTATCTCCTGAGAAGCTTAGTTAACCAACGTCTACAACCGTTACACTATGTGTCCTGCTGGACGTATTTCGTAGTTCTGTGTAGGTTCCCGAGTTGGACAAACACCTGAAGAAGGCCAGAGGACATATCGGCCAAATCGTTGTGGATATAACAATAAAGATGAAGACAATAGTCCAAAAACCCTTTATGATAAAAATGGCTTGTCAGTTATAAATCATGACACTGCAGATAAAGTAAACAAAATTGCTTTAACACATTTCTGTGTACCAAATCCGCCTTTTCTTTATTTTTACACAGAGAATTATGAAAATAATATTTTCACTTTTTCTTTATGTTATTTTCTAAATAGCAATTAGATTTTCCCACCATAAAAAGTGCATGTTTCTAGTACGTACTCGTCTACTTGTAGTGTTCAAAAAAAAAAAGTAAATGAATAAATATATATATTTTTTAAGTATCGCTTAATTATAAATAGTTGATATAGTTACTTCCTGACGAATGGAATTAATTTTCTTTAAAGATAAAATCCATTTTTCGGGGCTTGGAGACTGCAAAATGATCAATCACTTTTTCATTAAAATTGTTTATATCATTGATAATTCTATTTTCAATTGACGGCCATGAACATTTAGTCAACATCGAGTTCTAAAGAAATGTTTTGCTCTTTTCAAGGTTAAAAAAATATATTTCAATTTAAGCTGATGTGTTGAGTGTTGTTATTAACGTAAATTAATGTTTAACTGTTTCTAAAAATGCTGATTCTAAATTATTGTAAAGCAAAATCTATTCGAGAGTTCTAGGGCAATTATATAGCACTTCAGTGGCAATTGAGATTTCATCAGTAAATGAAATCTTCCGTTTTTATTTCTTCAATTCAAGTCCGTTCACGTTCTCCACCAAATATCAAACACAGGAAGTAAAATAGTGAAGTAATTTGTTTATTGCCAGAAATCCAATCATGTTTATCATAAAGAGAACAATTAAATTTGCGAATGTAATCCTTTTTTCTACTTTTAGCAGTCTCTTCTTTACTCATGTCAGGAGTTGGGCGGCCTTTATTCCTAATTTCCTCCTTTTTGAGGTTGCTTTGGATTGAACGTGTTTTTGATTTCACAAATGTCACTGAATTTTCCATGGAGTGTGAGCAACGTAGAATATCTTTCCGGAGAAATCTTTTCAGAGAGAATCCATAATTTATAGCACCAATATGTATGTATGTATGTATGTACGTATGTATGTATGTATGTATGTAACGTCTATCTTTTTTTATTGTGTGTGTGTGCGCTCACATGTGTTTTTTTTTTTTGTTTTTTTTTTAGTTTTATGGCATATCAACCAATGTAGTTTATTTAATGCCAGGTCAATTTTTTATACAAATAATCTGTTTAATTCTAAACAATTTTATTTAGTATAAGTACTGTATAAACGGCTTGAAAAAAAGCTAGATGGCAATTACACAAGAATGCTGCGTGCAATCTTGAACAAGTCCTGGCGGCAACACCCCACAAGACAACAACTGTACGGCCACCTGCCTCCTATGACGAAAACTATTCAAGTTAGACGAACCAGACATGCAGGACACTGCTGGAGAAGCAGGGACGAACTCATAAGCGATGTACTCTTATGGACCCCCACACATGGCCGTGCAAAAGCAGGACGACCAGCACGAACATACATTCAGCAGCTATGTGAGGATACGGGATGTTGTCCTGAAGACCTACCTAGGGCGATGAACGATAGGGAGGAGTGGCGAGAGAGGGTCAGGGATATCCGTGCTACCAGCACGACATGATGATGATGATGATAATTACTGTATAATTGTCAAAAATATTTTCATTTCAAACAATTCTGTTGCACAAACACTTCTCATTTAAACTATTCAGTTTAGTATAGGTACTGTTTTTCTTTACACGATTAAATGTCAAAGTTCAATTTCAAACTGTAGAGTTTAGCGTAAAACCAGTTTCAATGTCAAAAACAGTCCTATTTCAAGCAATTCAGTTTAGCATAAGTACACAGTTTAGTTCTATTTAATCCATAGATAGATCCCTATTAGGTGCTACGACTCCGTGTCAGAGTGGACCCTGGGCCGATAGCAATAAAGGGGTGCCCCATATTACCCAATGTTCCAGCATTACTGAAGCTTCACAATCAGATGTTTTTGGGTGATATCCAGGACACACTGACTGCATCTCTCTGCAGAGATGCAGTTGGGGTATTCGAAATCCCCAGGTGACTAGGAAAACCTGCATGCGCGTGTGTGTGCGTGGGTGCATAAGAATAGTGTTCATCTAAAGAAAGAACAACGTATATGTAAGCGGTAAAGTCTGTATATTTCATGCTTATAAATGTAAAAAAAAAATCGATATGAATTTCTTTTCTTTTACGGACGATATATATATATATATATATATATATATATATAACACCAGAAACTGAAAAACAGGATGGAAATAAATTTATAATCCTAAGTTAACCGGTCTTTGTTTTTTTCTTAAAGAAATATATATATATATATATATATATATATATATATATATATATATATATATATATATATCACTTTTTCATTGATAAGTACGCTCATTTGATCACATGTTATGACTATGTCGATGAAGATATTTGCGCATTTATTCGTTATATGCTAATGGAAGCAAGTTTTCTGTTTGGTGTTTATTAACTGATAATGTTTTCGTAATTGTTTTATATATGTATACACAATTTAGCTGATTGTATATATGTCAGTTATCAATTTTTAAAAAAAATTTGATCTCTAAATTCTATACCTATGGTAAGTATGCTAGTACATTTATACCGATTTTTATAACTTTTATCTCTAAACGTTTTAATGTAAAACTACGCAGTGGAAAGTTTTACTGTTAAACATTTTTGTTATTCATTAAAAGAACGTATTTTACAATAAGCAATAATCAACGAGAAGCCATGATAAAGGAAAATTGAGATTATTCGCATAGTGAATAAACTAATTACGTTAAGAAATGGATTATTTGCCTTTAATTAAGGAGAAATAATTAGTTCTATATGAAAATTGAGATGTGAACTAATTACAAATAAAACCATGTAATTTCTTTTCAGATTGGACTGATGTTATGTGTAAAAGAAAAAAAAAGAAAATTACTATTTTTTAAAAATCAAATCAGCAAGTAAATTTCATTTCTAAATTCTGATGTTAGCATCTCCGTTTCTGCAATTCAAGCATGGACACCTACCCGGCGAAAATGTCCGCATCATCTAGTATATATATAAATATATATATATAGGGACACGCATAAGTATTGGATACATATTTTCTTCTGTTATAACTCTTGTTTATGTTCGCTATTTTGCCTGATATTTGGTAAGTAATATCTCGTAAAGTTGTTTTAGTTGTATGTGTAAGGAAAATTATAAACTCAGAATTGAATCCATTTTTTTATCAAAGTTTAAAATTACCCTATGCAAAAGTATTGGATACATGACACTTTTTTCAAATTTCCAGTCTAAAATTTGTTTTTGAAACGACTTTAAATATTCAAATTTTTGATAGTATTGGAATGCTATCTCTGACCAATCAGATTAGCACACATTTTTTTACAAGATATTGCTACTAATCATTTGACTCTTTGATGTGCATTTTTCGATTCAAGGATTAAAATTGGTAAAAACTAAAGAATTATCCAAAGATATGCAAGATAGAATCATCGAACGTCACAAAGGAGGACAATATTACCGAAAAATTAAGAAAGAAATGAAACTAGCACTAAGTACATTCGGATTTATCATCGGAAAGTATGAGAAGTATGGCGACGGTACAACAAAACTTCCAAGAAATGGAAGACCAAGAAAAATAAATGAGCGTACTTCAAGGTAAATCAGCAGGAATGTACAAATGAACCCCTTGATTACTCGTTCTGAAATCAAAACTTATCTTGAGGGTCATGGAATTAATGTAAGCAAGGTTACCATTAGCAGAGCTCTATATCGTACAGGCTTTCATTCAAGATCACCAAGAAAAGTGCCTTTGCTGAAAACCAAACATATCAAAGACCGATTAAAGTTTGTCGAAACTTATGAAAAGAAAGGTATGCAGTTTTGAGAAAAGGTAATCTGGTCGGATGAAACGAAAGTTGAACTATTCGGAGGGAACACAACGACAAGTGTTTGATGAAAAATAGAACTGCCTTCAAGAAGCACAATACCATCTCCACAATCAAGTTTGTGATTTCATTATGATACGGGGATGCTTTTCATCCTAGGGCACTGGTGAGTTAAAAGTTATCCATGGTAGAATGAATGGTAGCATGTACAGGGAGATTCTAGAGAAGAACCTTCAGAAATCTACAACTTCTTTAGGATATGGTCGGAATTTTGTGCTTAAACATGACAATGATCCCAAACATACCGCAAAACATACAAAGGAATGGTTTGAAAATAATGGCATTAGTACTCTCAATTGGCCACGTCAGTCTCTTGACTTGAATACAATTGGCAATTTGTGGAATACTTTGAAGGTAAAAGTTCATAAGCAGAATCCATAAAATATCAAGCAATTAGAGGAATTATGCAAGTAAGAATGGGGTAAAATAAAGATGTATCAGCGTGAAAAACATGTGGCCAACAATAGAAAGTTACTGGAATCAGTGAAACAAAACAGAGTCTACGCAACAAAATAATAAATTGATGTATCCAATACTTTTGCATGGGGCAATTTTGAACTTTGATAAAAACAAAAAATGGATTCAACCATGAGTTTTAATTTTCCTTCCACATACAACTAAAATAACTTTACGAGATATTACTTACCAAATATCAGGCAAAATGGCAAACGTTAACTAGAGTTATTTCAGAAAATATCATGTATCCAATACTTATATGCGTCACTATATATATATATATATATATATATATATATATATATGTATATGACCTGCAATTAAAGGCATGGGATGATTTTATCTGCGTGTGCTAATACGTACCTTACACGTTACACAGTGTGAAAAATACGATATGCGATATGGGCTACCAAACGTTCTGGATAATTTGATCGATGTACTTATATATCTATATTGCTTGTTACACTTTGTGATAAGATATAATAGATGATTTATTGTTCAAAATTAATCCTTACAGAAAGCGCATTTGAAATGACTTCAGAATTGAAAATCCCGAAATTATGAGATTCAAATTACAGAAAATACTTGTTCGAACTTACTATGTAAAGAAGTGAAATATAATAATGAAAAAGAATAAATATTTGAAAATAAGGAAAAAAGGAAATACATTAGATAAAATAAATAAATAAAAATAGCCAGAATATTAAATGCAGCGGAGGTAGTTATTATATTTTAGAATATAAAATCTGAATAATTGTGATGGGCCAGGTAAGCGATGTCAGTCATTCAGATATTAATGATCCGGTTCAATTCCAGGTCGAGTCATACCAAATATTCAAAATATGCAACGGGTTATGGCCAAGCTTAACACTCAGTATTCTAAGGTATGGATCAAGTGTAAAGTGGAGCAATACATGAAATCGAGTAACACACCCCTCAACACCTCGATGTGGTTCCTATTGAAAAGGGAGCCTTCGGATCACCCTCGGCTAAGTGCGGCAACTTACTTATCCTGTAAGGCAAAAATGTAATCAAACAAACGCTGCTACAAAATGCCTTATAATTCCTGAACTGACATGGTTCGCTTATTGGTATGATACTAAATCTAACGTAAAGTAGGACAGGTTTCGACCCCAGCTTCAAACGCCCTACGTGTCTAGCCATACTGACGAGTTGGGATTCAACGAAACTGTCTCTGGATGACACTGCTGGAGAAGCAGAGATGAACTCATAAGAGATGTACTCTTTTGGATCCCCACACATGGCCGCGCAAAAGCAGGACGACCAGCTCGAACGTACATTCAGCAGCTATGTGAGGATACAGGATGTTGTCCTGAAGACCTACCTAGGGCGATGAACGATAGGGAGGAGTGGCGAGAGAGGGTCAGGGATATCCGTGCTACCAGCGCGATATAATGATGATATATATATGTTGAAAGATATTCGGTGCTTCTTTAAGGTGTGACTAGTTTTTAGTTAAGAAATAAATATCTTGCCGGGAATACCTATACAAATGTATATTACTTATTTATTGATTAATTAAGGGAGTAACAATTTAAAATAATGTTTAATGCCATCTATCTATATATACCTATGCATGCAGTTTTGACTTTAATGATGCATACGTGCATGCATGTATAGTTAGATTGTATTTAACGTATTTTCAAACGTGTTATCATGCTTAGTAATCAATAAACATGAATATAAAATTGCATATGCAAATTCTCATTCTTGAATTTGCGCAGACTTGGATGAAATAGCCAAGCATTGGTGTATTAACATTTTTTGAATATTCAAACACATATGCCCGTAAAAGCTCGCTTGCACACACGCCTGTTATTTAAACAGAGAGAACAGATTCATTTAACCATATAAAAATGTAGAAACATGCACACACACACACACACACACGCACATACACACACAAACACCCAGAAACACACACACATTCCCACACATAAATACAAGTACACACATGGTTATTTAAATAGAATAGATTCATTTAAGCATATGAAGAAGTAGGAACATATATACACAGAGAGGAACAGACACAGACACAAAGACACACACACACACACACACACACATATATATTTATATATATATATATATAACGCCAGGTCAGCCGATGGTAGAAACGATTCTATTTTCCGGTTTTCCATCTACAATATCCATGTAATTCAAAATTCAAAAGAGAGCTCAGTAATAAGAAAACATATTTCCTTTTCTCATTCCACATATACATTCCATTGTCACCAGATAAATCAGACAATCTGCCTTGATTATAAGATTTGTGATTCTCTAAGTCGTGAGAAAATTGAATTTACTTTTTATATTTCAGTATTGTTAAATAGTTATTAATATTGTATATTGTACAATTTTTAAATCAAAGTACCCTTTTTGAATGATTTTCATCAAAGGAACGCTAATTTCTTATTGATTTTATAACTGTTTTAGTTTTTTACCAAAGAGTAGACGCCGTATACACACACACACACACACACACACACACACACGCATATATATATATATATATATATATATATATATATATACAAACACATACAAAGGGAGACAGAAGAAGCGTGAGAGAGAAATAGAGAAAGATTAATTAATATATGAATCTACACACGGGGCCCATTGAAAAATTAATAGCACTACCAAAAACAGAATGATTTTCATTTATGATATATAATAAAATTAGCGGAAATTACTAAAGAATGTTAGGGAATTCCAGGCTAAGTGAATATTGTTGTAAGTAGTAAAGAAATTTAATGTTCCAAGGCTAATTGGGAAGTAATAAAGGAACATACGGGATTCTACGCTAAGAGGAATTCATGGGAATTATCAAAGAAACTTCCGAAATTCTATGTTAAGTGAATATTGTGGCAAGAATTAAAGAAACTTAGGGTATTTTTTGCTAAGTGAACGGTGTAGAAAGTATTGAAGAAACTAACAAGAATCTTGGCTTAGTAAATATTGAGGGAAGTTTTAAATAAATTTAAGAGATCCAAGGCTGAGTGAATATTATGGGAAGTATTCAAGCAAGTTAAATGATTCTAAGCTGAGTGAATATTGTAGGATGTATTAACGAAACTTACGGGATTCTAGGCTAAGATATCATTGTGGGAATTATTAAAGACACTTAAGGGTTTGTAGGCTAAGAGAACTTTGTGGGAAGTATTAAAGAAACTTACGAATTCTAAGCTAAGTGAAATTTCTGGAAGGTTTTAAAGAAATACATAGGATTCTATCCTTAGTGAAATTTGTAGGAAGTATCAAAGAAATTAAGAGATCATAGGCTAAGTAAACTTTGAGGGAAGCAATAAAGAAACTTACCGAGTCTCTGCTTAGTGAACTTTGTGCGAAGCAATGTTGTATATTGACCTTCGGCCCGGCCAAACATGCCATTCCAAAGTGATGCACCGGAAGGAAGTGACACATTCCGATGGCAGTTATGAGAAGAAATCGCGTAGGCGGGCTTCGCTGAAAAAATGGGCAAGGTAAAAATTCCATGGTACACTCATAGATTGATGCACCGGAAGAGAGTGACCTATGAACTGCATGACAGTTATTTCAGCTTGATGATGATTAAACATGCCATTCCAAAGATTGAGTGGGCGATTGAACTATTATATAACTCGGTGTAAACAGGAAGTCAGGGAGTTAAAGATCAGAGAAGTTGGAGGAGATGTGGTAGAGAAAACCACCACCCAGCAGAAGGGGACCTCGGGACCCCCAATTGAGTTGGAGATCAGATGAGTTAGAGACAAGATGTGGTAAAGAAAACCACCACCCGGCAGAATGGGCCCTCGGGACCCCCAGTGAGTTTGGAGACCAATTGGTGAGAAGATGTTGGGATGAGAACATGCCCCAGAGAGGCTGGGCCCCCAGGCCTCCGGTTGAGCAGTCCAGGAGAACGAGAACGACACACGGCGTGCCCGGAGGGGCTAGAGAGGTCAATATGTTACAGTTTTTGTTCAGTCTCCAACTCCCTCTCACATGCAACCTTACAAATAAAATGAGAGGTACATATTTTTCTAAAGAAGTCTTCGCTTGTCTTTATTATTGTGTCGTTGATTCTGCATGCACATGCATATGTATATGTGTATAGTTGTAACATATGACTATACAACAGCAATAAAGAAACTTAAGAGATACCAAGCTAAGTGAATATTATGGGGAGTATTAAAGAAACATACGGTAATCTAGACTAAGTGAACTTCGTGTGAAGTATTAAACAAACTTATGGGGTTCAAGGCTAAGTGAACGTTGTGGTAAGTATTAAAGAAACGTACAGCATTTTAAGGTAAGTGTATGTCCTGTAAAGTATTAAAGAACCATACAGGATTCTAGGCTAAGTGAACACTGTGGGAAGTAATAAAGAAAGATGGTGGATTCTACGTTAAGTTAACATTGTGGGAAGAAATAAAGAAACTTACGGGATTGTAGGCTAATTGAACTTTCTGGAAAGTAAAAAAGAAACATACAGAATTCTATCCTTAATGAAATATGAGGCAAGTATTAAATAATCTTAAGGGATTCTAGGTTATGTAAATTTTGTGGGATGTATTAAAAACTCGGGATTCTTGGATAAATGAACATTTTGGGTGGTATCAAAAAAGTTACGGAATTCTAGGCTAAGTGATCTTCTTGGAATGTATTAAAGAAACATACTAGATACTATCCTAGTGAACTTTATCGGAAGTATTATAGAAACCTAAGGGTTACACTTCTAATTCAACCAATTCAGTTTAGTATGAGTATATTGTTTACACACAATTAAACATCAAAACAGTTCTATTTTAAACAAGTCAGTTTAGCGTAAGTACAGTATCACTGTCAAAACAATTCAATTTCAAACAATTCAGTTTAGCATAAGTACGTAGTTTACATATCAAAAACAGTTCTATTTCAAGCAATACATAAGTAAGCAGTTTATTTCTATTTGACCCATACATAGAGTCTTATCAGATGCTCTCAGTTCTGACCAGAGTGAACCTAGGAGCGACTGCAAAGAAGGAGTACTCCACATTCCCCTAAGCTCCAACATTACTGTAACCTCACCAACAGATTGTTTCGTTTCATATCTCGGACACTCGGTGGAGGGGGATAACCTCTCTGCTGAAACACAGTCACTGTATTTTACAGTTCAAGCCTACTGCGAAAGATTATTCTTATAATTTTTTACATGTCTGTTATATACGTTAATTAAATGTGCCATATATATGCTTTTTCATGAGTAATCTTGACTCTCCTTTCCCCTTATTCATCATATCGCATCAATGAATGTATTAGTATTAATTTGGGACCTTGGTGAGTAGGAACATGACTAAACGTTCTCCCTAGCACAAACTAGTTGGTATATTATTTTCGATAATCTGACTAATACGAAGGTGATATTGATCTGTTAACAAATCTGTAAAGTTCACGAAAGAGATATTCCATAAAAACATCTAGGTGATTGTGTGCTCCAGACATTTTTTTCCTTAATCCAATACAGAAAAAAACAGTGAAAATACACAGAATTAAAATAGATTTGGATCTAGCAATGGATTTGTTGTAAATTTTCAGTAGTTTTATTTTCTTTTAAAATTACAAATGCGCAGTAAGCGAATAAATTTGAATGAGGTTAATATCAGACTTATGCAACGATTTCTAGATATAACTTCTGCCGAGAGGGCAACAGCTCGATCACGAAATGTTTCATGTTTCCACATTTATTGAATACAATTTTCTAGAACAACTTAGCCAGATCTAAGACAAGAAATAATGTCTTTCATTTCTCTTTGGAGATGATTAATTATCCCCCCCACGTACCACGCAATTTTATTGTCATATCGTTTTGTTTCAGTGAGTTTAAATGAATATATGAATGGGTTAGAATATCTTCAAAGAATAAGATGAATGACGATTTCTTTATACGAAATATGCAAGCATGTAATTTACATGATCTATCGATTCATATACGAGGAACGTTCAAAATGTTCTACAGCCACAAAATTTTTACATTTGTCGCATAGTGAAATAATTTTGCATTTGTCTTCCCTGCACACAAATAAAAACAGAAATTTGAATAAACAATTATATATATATATATATATATATATATATATATATATATATATATATATATATATATATATATATATATATAGACATTTTTTCACATTCACCTTTTCAAGTTACCGTGTCGACGTTATGATATCCGGTAGGAATTAGTTAATGAACATTCCTTAATTAATGAGTTCCCTTGTAATTTTGGCCTCGTCTTGGGTCATTATCAGAGGGTGTGTGTATTGCAAAAACGATATAACCTTTGCAGGTACGTTACTAATTTGTAAAAATTAAGTGTTTATTGAAAGAATCAAATTTCATAACGAAAGCTACAACAATACACCGGCATAATAGTTAATTCTTACAAAGTAGTAATGTACATAGAAAGGTTATATTGCTTTTGCAATACACACCCCTTCTAATGATGTCCAAGGGACGAGGCTGAAATTGTAGTTAAAGAATTAATTATAGGTTTATTAACCAATTCCGACCGTATTTCATAACACTGATACGGCAACTTGAAAGGACAGATACAAAAATATGTAGACAAAGGACATCTATATTGTTCAATCGAATATGCTTTAACAAAGAAATACTGCCCATATATATATATATATATATATATATATATATATATAGATGTGTGTGTGTGTGTGTGTGTGTGTGTGTGTGAACAACATTGTCCAAGTATGAAGATTTAAAACTACAATGATACATGTGTGTGTCCATCTGAAAGCATTAAATATTTCTTATATAAATAAATGGTGCACACAAATTTAAATATATATATATATATATATATATATATATATATATATATATATATATACATATATATATATATATATATATATATAGTGATATCCATGAATGATACACACCTATAACATTTTTTTTAATCTTTGGAAATTGGATTTTCTCCTGAGTCAAATATTCCAGGAATTTATACATTCAAAACGAATATTATTACGTATTACTTTTAACCAAACTCTGTAAATAAGAAATAGAAAACGTTGAGACGTACTTATTAACCGTATTGTGAATTATATATCACTGTGCCTGTGTGTACGTGCACGTGCATGAAAGTGTATGCATGCTGAATTTTTAGAGGAATAAATCAGTTAATGTTGTCCACATCTGGAAAGGGAATGTATGCACTACCAAACAGGGAACATAGTGTAATTACTTGCACTCTAAGTAGCTCGTCTGGGTGTAAAGGAAATTGTAAGTGACGATATAAATCAGTTTATCTTCTGTGAGCTTAAGTCAAGCGAATGAAGACCTGTACACTGCATTTCCTTTTGCAAAAGAAATTGAATGTTGTAACCCGTCTCTTGTTTTTTTTCTTTTATTACGGAAGAAGCAAGTGATTCCCTGATTTTTCATCTTGTACTTTTTTTATTCATGATGAATCGAAGGATAAATAATAGATCGGTGGAAACTTTGAGTTGGTGACACCAAGAATGGCAAGAATATGTTCCCGATATGTCAACAACACTTTTTAATGTCATGGAGGATGGATATATATATATATATATATATATATATATATATATATATATATTGGGTGCTTGCTTTCTTGTTTGCTTGGTTTTAAGCGATGTCAATTTTTGTTGCCCTTTTAATACCGAAACTAGGTTATTTGTTGTAATTTCACAGTTTGACTCAAGTGCAAGACATTTAAATTTGACCATACGAACAAATTGTAAATGCACAACCCAGGACCAGTCCTAGAAAATGACACACATAAACTCCTATGGGACTTTGACGTACAGACGGATCACCTAATCTCGGCTAGAAGACCAGACCTTACAATAATCAACAAAAAAGAGAATTTATGAAATTGTCGACTTTGCTGTTCCGGCTGACCACAGAATAAAACTGAAAGAATTTGAAAAGATGGATAAATACCTTGACCTTGCTAGAGAATTGAAAAAACTATGGAACATGAAGGTGACAATTATACCAATTGGGAGTTGTGCTTTTGGTGCAGTAACTAAGGATTATTAAAGGGAATGGAGAACATGAAAGTTGACAGCCGAGTGGAAACCATCCAAACAACTTCATTATTGAGAACGGCTAGAAATCTGAGAAGAGTCCTGGAAACTTGAGGAGAGGTGTTGCCACTCAAACTCCAGTGAAAGACCATCAGCTAACGCTGATGTGAAAAACTCTAAAGGAGTAAATAATAATAATAATAATAATAATATTGAAAGAATGTGAAAAGACGGATATGTACCCCGAACTTGCCAGGGATTTGAAAAAAGTTGTGGAACATGAAAGTGAAGATAATACCAATTTTAATCGCTGCTCTTGTTACAGTCATCAAAGGATTAGTACAAGGACTGGATGGGATGGAAATAAGAGGTCGAGTGGAGACCATCCAAACTACTGCATTATTGAGATCAGTTAGAATATTGAGAAGAGTCATGGAGACTTGAAGAGACTTGTTGTCACTCAAACTTCAGTGAGGAACCATCAACTAACGATGGTGTGAAAAAGAGAATTTTAATAATAATAATGGTAATGATAATAATAAATTAATATGGACGAAATCAAACCGTTGGCAAAAAACGATTGAATTGGAAAGTCTTATTACATGGAGTGAGAATATACAGTCATGACGTCAGGATGGAATTTGGCATAGAAAAATGTCCCGTGCTAGTAAAGAAAAGCGGGAAACGACATCTGACAGACGGAATGGAATTATGAAACGAAGAAATATTAGAACGCTTGGAGAAAAGGAAATCCACAAATACTTTGGAATATTGGAAGTTGATACTATCAAACAAGTGAAGATAAGAGAAAAAGTTAAGAAAGAGTATCTCATGAGAACAAAAAGCTACTCGAGACAAAACTATAAAGCAAAAACCATATCAAAGGGATAAATATCTGGACTGTTACCCTCGTTAGATATTCGAGATCATTCTTTAAGTGAATAGAGAAGAACTTAAAAAATTAGACCAGGGAACAAGAAAACAAATGACCATGCATAAGACACTAAAACCCGGATATGACACTGATAGACTATATATCAATAAAAGGTATAGAAAGAGGACTTACCAGCATTAAAGATAGCGTTGACTCATCAATACAACAACGTGAAGACTGCATAGAAAAGTGCGGAGGAAGAAAGATTACAGCCACCAGAAACAATACTGACAACACGTGGACCAACAGAACGACAATAACCAGAAACCAAAAATGGGAAGAAAGAACAGCTGGATTTAAGTAACATCTAAAACGAGAAAGCATGGACATGGCCAAAAAAAAAGGCAAACCTCCCGAGAGAAACTGAATCTCCTCTAATAGCAGCAAAAAACAACACCAAAAGAACCATTCATATCAAGGCTGGAATAGATAAGACGCAACGAACCACCAGATGTAGGTTATGTGGTAACTGAAAACTAGCAGAGAAAGAGTATAAGACTACACTTGGTTGGGCGAGGTGATCCATTGGGAATTGTACAAGAAACTGGAATTTGACTATAAGAGCATATGGTATATGCACAATTCAGCGTCTGTCTTGAAGAAAGAGACACACAAACTCCTATAGGATTTTGACATATAAACAGACAATCTAATCTCGGCCGGACGACTGCAGCTCATAATATTCAACAAATAAAAGAGAACTTGCAGATTTGTGGACTTTGCTGTCCCGGTTGACCAGGGAGTTAAGTTGAAAGAAAGGGAAAAGATGGACGAGTATCTCCACTTTGCAAGGGAATTGAAGAAAACCTGTGGGACATGAAAGAAAGAAGGATAAGAAAAGGGACTGGAGGACTTGGAAATAACAGGACGAGTGTAGACCATCCAAACAATTGCATTATTGATACCGGCCAGAATATTGAAAAGAGTACTTGAGGAGACTTGATTTCACTCAAACTCCAACGTTGATATGAAAAACTAACAGAGAGTAAATAACAACAACAACAACAACAACAATAATAATAATGATAATATTAATAATGAGAAGAAGAAGAAGGAGAAGAAGAAGAAGAAGAAGAAGAAGAAGAAGAAGAAGAAGAAGAAGAAGAAGAAGAAGAAGAAGAAGAAGAACAAAACAATGCCAGAAGAACCAATCATATCAAAGTGAGAATAGATAAGACTCAACAAAATAGCAACTGTACGCTATGTGGTGACAGAGACGAAACGATCAATCAGATAATAAGTGAATGCAGCCAATTAGCACAGAAAAGGTATAAGACTAGACGCGACTGAGTGGGCAAGGTGATCCACTGAGAACTGTGCAAGAAATTTAAATACAAACAAATGGTATATTCAAAACATAGCACCTGTCCTAGAAAATGACACACATACACTCCTATGAGACTTTGACATTCACACGGATCGCCTAATTTCGGACAGAAGATCAGACCTTATAATAATCAACAAAACATAAGAGAATTTACAAAACTTTTGATTTTGGTGTCCTGGCTGAATGCAGAATATAACTTAAAGAGTGTGAAAAGAAGGATAAATACCTCAACCTTGCTAGAGAATTGAAAACAACTATGGAACATAAAGGTGACGATTATATCAATCGTGATTGGTGCTTTTGGTTCAATCACCTACGTATTATTAAAGACACTGTTGGACTTGGAGATTTGAGGACGAGTGGAGACCATCCAAACTACAGAACTATTAAGAAAGGGCCAAAATACTGAGAAGTGTCCTGGAGACTAGAGAAAACTTGCTGTCACTCTAACTCAAGTGAAAAACCGTCAGCTAACGCTGATGTGAAAAATTCTAAACGAGTAAATAATAATAATAATAATAATAATAATAATAATAATAATAAATGTTAGGAAAGACATAAAAGCTTCATAAATATCTGAATATATAGAAAAACTAAACAATTGTGAGGAAAGGCTCGTTGGGTAGAGGTTAGTGCAATTTTCATTTTTTTTAAAAACAACACTGGATTTTCTATGACATGTAAAATCTGCTGGTGCATTTTTGTTATATTTTTAATCTAAGAATCCTACGAATGTTGGCTGTTCTTTTTTCAGATACATAAACGATGACGTAACAAACCACAGCGAACAGAGACCTAAACGTAGAACATAGACTAGGGAAGAGAATAAACTTGTGCTAGAATGCTATTTCAGGAGCAACCCCGCACAAAGAAGCGACAGAAAAAGGATGTTTGAGATCTGGCAAGAATGTTCGACATTTCAGACAACTAGCCAAAGATTAGCGGATCAGGTTAGGACAACAACAAAGAAGGGTTGGTTTTCTGACCTAGAATTATTAGAAATCTATCAAAAAACACTGAAACAAAACTATAACGCGGTGCCAGACACACCAAGTGGTGTCAAACAAAAATAATCCAACGAAAAAGAACCGCAAACCTAGGCAAATGAAAACACCACACTCCCAAACGATACACTATCAAACAACCAGGAAGAAACACTATCGCAAGAACAAAAGGTAAATCTAGAAGATGTAAAGAGAATCATGAATAGTGAAAAGCCTATTCTACCTTCATTAAGAAACATAGAATGGAAAACACTTAAAATAGAAAGGAATAAAATAAATCACATACAAACCTTATATACCAACGAATAATATAAATGAGTTAAATGAATTAATATATGCAGGAGCGAAATTAGTTTGTGAGAATATTGGGATCCCCTCAAAAAGCACGGAGAAACAGCAAAAACCGGGATGGGAAATTAGACTGGAATCGCAAATAAAAAAAAAACTACGAAAACAAGCTCGAATGATGAAGAGAGGCGCTGAAATAAGCGGGGGGAAGAAGGAACGGGCCACATGGGGAAAAATAACAGTACAACGTGAGGAAATAAACCAGAAAATACTGGCCAAAGAAGGAAGATTAAAGAGATATCGACAAAGGGTAAAATAGTACTGACAAAATAGGACATTCCAAAACAACGAAAGGAAATTCTATCTACAATTGGGAGGGAGTGACACGAAAACATACCAACAACCGGATACAAAAGAAACCGAGCAATTTTGGGCTAAAATATGGGAACCAAAGAAACATAACGAAAATGCTGAATGGATAAACAACATTACAAGAGAGCTAGATGGACTTGAAGAAGGCCCCAAAATCGAAATACAGGTCGACTTACTCAAAACAACACTAAAAAGAATATCAAACTGGAAAGCGCCAGGCCATGATGGAATACATGGCTTCTGGTTCAAGAAATTTACCTCCATTCACGACAGACAAGCACTAGAGATGAACAGATACTTACAAGACGCGCACGTACCTGAACTGATGACCAAAGGAAAGACTACATTAATCCAAAAGGACCCTAGTAAAGGAACTGCCCCAAAAAATTACAGACCCATAACCTGCCTACCAATGATGTTGAAAACACTAACAGCACAAATAAGGGAAACATCTACTATTCGCTAACAAGCCGCGGATTGTTCCCTGACGAACAGAAAGGATGCTGCAAAGGATCCAGAGGCATAGCAGAATTACTCTTCATAGATCAACACATCCTAAATGAGAGCAAGACAAGACGGAAAAATCTAGCTATGGCCTGGATTGACTACAAGAAGGCATATGATATGCTCCCACAAAGCTGGATATTACACAGTCTCAAAATGTACAAAATATCACATGAAGTCATAAACTTCATCGAACAGACCATGAAGACCTGGAGAGTGGAACTGACAGCAGGAGGAAGAAGCATAGCTGAAACAAAGATCCAAAGAGGCATCTTCCAAGGAGATGCACTATCGCCCTTACTATTCATAATAGCCATGATGCCACTGAACCACATACTCAGAAAATGCACTGCCGGATACAAACTCAGCAGATCGCAAGAGAAGATCAACCACCTAATGTACATGGATGACATTAAATTATTTGCAAAAAATGAAAGAGAACTGGAAACTCTCATACACGCAGTTAGAATATACAGTCAGGACATAGGAATGGCATTTGGCATAGAACAATGTGCCATGCTCGTCATGAAAAGTGGAAAACGACATATGACTGACGGAATGGAACTACCAAGTCACGACAGAATTAGGACGCTGAAAGAAAATGAAACCTATCAATACTTGGGCATCTTGGAGGCTGACACCATCAAACAAGTGCAAATGAAAGACATGATCCGAAAAGAATATCTCAGGAGAACGCGAAAACTACAAGAGACAAAACTCTCCAGCAGAAACCTCATCAAAGGAATAAATACTTGGGCTGTGCCACTAGTCAGATACTCGGAACCCTTTCTCAAGTGGACCCGAGAGGAACTTAAACAAATGAACCAAAGGACAAGAAAACTAATGACCATGCATAAGGCATTACACACCAGAGATGACGTTGACAGACTATATGTATCTAGAAAGCAGGGAGGAAGAGGACTTGCTAGCATCGAACACACCGTTGACGTACCCATACAACGGCTCAAAGACTACATAGAAAAACACGAACGAGAACTAATCACAACCATCAGAGTCGATACGGACAACACGATAAAGGAAAGAATGACAACAACTAGGAAACAAAAATTGGAAGAAAAACGACTCTATGGCCGCTTTAAGCGTCTAATAAAGAATATCTCACACCAGAAAACCTGGACCTGGCTAAGAAAAGGAAACCTCAAGAGAGAAACGGAATCCCTCCTAATAGCAGCACAGGACACCGCCATAAGAACCCATCATATCAAAGCGAGAATAGATAAGACGCAACAAAACAGTAGATGTAGGCTATGCGGTGACAGAGACGAAACGATCAATCACATTATAAGCGAATGCAGCATATTAGCACAGAAGGAGTACAAGGCGAGATACGACTGGGTCGGCAAGGTAATCCACTGGGAAATGTGCAGGAAATTTCAATTCGACCATACAAACAAATGGTATATGCACAACCCGGTTCCTGTCATAGAAAATGACTCACATAAACTCCTATGGGACTTTAACATACAAACGGATAACCTGATCCCGGCCAGAAAACCAGACCTCATAATAATCAACAAAAGAAAGAGAATCTGCAAAATTGTTGACTTTGTCGTCCCGGCAGACCACATAATAAATCTAAAGGAAAGTGAAAAGAAGGATAAGTACATCGACCTTGCTAGAGAATTGAAAAAACTGTGGAACATGAAAGTAATGATTGTGCCAATTGTGATTGGTGCGTTCGGCACAGTAACTAAAGGATTATTAAAGGGCCTGGAGGACTTGGAAGTTAGTGGACGGGTAGAAACTATCCAAACGACAGCATTGCTGAGGACGGCCAGAATACTGTGACGAGTCCCGGAGACTTGAGGAGACTTGCTGTCACTCAAACTCCAGTGAAAAAACATCAGCTAATACTGATGTGAAAAATTCTAGAGGAGTAAAAAGTAATAATAATAATTAGAAGAAGAAGAAGAAGAAGAAGAAGAAGAAGAAGAAGAAGAAGAAGAAGAAAAAAAAAAAAAAGTCAATTAATGCCAACTGGATAAAACACAACAAAATAGCAAGAGTAAATTATGTGATGATATAGACGAAAAGACTCATCACATAGATGAACACATCAAACTAACACAAAATTGATTTCAAGACAAGATACTTGGAAAAGTGATCAACTGGATATTTTGTGTGAAATTGAAATTTGACCATAAGAACAGATGGTGCATGCACAAAACAGAATTAATCCTAGAGAATAAAACGCGCAAAATTCACAGTGATTTTGAGATACAAACAGATCATTTAATTCCGGCCTGAAAACCAGACCTAGAAATAATTAACCATGACAACAGCAAAAATTAATTGTGTCCTTTGCCATCTCAGCAAACCACGAAGCGAAAATCAAAGAAAACAAAAAGTAATAAGTAAACTTAAACATTGCAATACAAGTCAAAAATATGCTAAAGTATATAAATGTTTTTTTTTTATTTTTTATTGACATATCAACTTTCTTGCGTTATTTTATGCCAAATCCATCCTTCTAGTAAAACAGTTGTGGTACTATTTAACCCATAGCGTGAAGATAAGGGGTCTATACTTTTTTCACGTGTATTTGTGCGAAAGTGAACGCAGTAGTTCGACTAGAGTGATGTCAGTGATTACATGTGTGATCGTTGCACGTGTAATGATCCCCAAAAGCTTAATGAAGCGACTGGAAGAGTTAAATATTGGAGGACAATACGAAACCATCGAAACTACAGCATTGTTTAAATCAGCTCGAATACTGAGAATGGTCCGAGAGACTTGATGAGTCTTGCTGTTACTCAGACTCCAGTGAAAGACCACCAGAAGAGAAAAAAAAACTTGCATTGAGTAATATAATGATAAAGTTGAAAAAAATTGAACGTGAGGTTGACTGTGATATCAATTGTGATTTAGTGCGGTTGGAATTGGCGCCGAAAACTTTGAAAAGTGACGGGAAGAATTAGAAATCAGAGGAATAATCGGAAATCAGATGAAGAACCAAACGACAGCATTTGTGAGATCGGGTCGAATACACAGGAGGATCTCTGAGACCTGAGAAGACTTGCAGCCTCTCAGACTCCAGTGAGAGACCTGCAGCTACCGCTGATGTGAAAAACTTATAAGAAATAAAATAATAAATTCAGAAAAAGCAATAATAATTTTTTTTAAACGTTATATGATTTCTAGTATTTCAATCGTATCTTGACAATCAATCTTTGATAGAGCATAAACAGCTACAACCACAACGATTCAGAGCCGATCTCGTAATAATTGAAACTAAGAAAGGATTCCACCGTCATCGCAGAGTGAGTGCTGGATTGTTTTTATTTTTAATTCTTTTAATTTTTTATTGGCATATCAACTTTCTTGGGTTATTTTATGCCAAATCCATCCTGCTAGTAAAACAGTTGTGGTATTATTTAACCCATAGCGTGGAAGATAAGGGGTCTATACCTTTTTCACGTGTATTTGTACGAAATTGAACGCACGAGTTCGACTAGAGTTCGAACTCACTTACTACGATTCTGCAGTCCAGCCATTTCACCATTACGTGGTCACTCCCGAGTGCTGGATTCTGACTTTCGGGGGCTATTGAGTATTATAACCGGATCGCCTATTTTTTAGGCAGGTTAACCCTCTCATAGAGAAACACTTGGTATATTCTAAACCCTTCCGACAGCGTGGGTGATGGTTTTTGTGTAGATACAATGTACGTATATATATATATATATATATATATACATGACTTAATTTAGCATCATTTCGGATGTATACTTTGAAGCAGAGATTTGAAGAGTGGATCTAAAAAGACTTTTAAATCTTGATAGATTTCCATTAGATTTTTCCTTTAAGTATTTTCAGTAAATTCCCACATATATATATATATATTTGTAGATATAGATTTAGCAATACATATATATCTGTGTGTGTGTGTGTGTGTGTGTGTGTGCGCGCGCGCGCACTTACCTATGATGAAATATAAACAGCATATGTTCCTGAAGGTAAACATGGTACTCTTTTGTTAATGCGTACATTACCAGCGATATTCCTTTTTGCTGAAAATAGATGAGCATTCTTTTTCTCTTTTTAAAATAGCTAAAGTATATGAATGTTTTTATCTACATGTCGATGAGAGGAAACATACAATTGATAGAAGAATTTGATCAACAGTGCTCGAAGAAATTTGCAAGAGTTACCACTGTTCTGCTTTGTTTAGGTATTGTTTTCAAGTTTGAATTATTCTTTTTTCTATTCTTCAATCCAGAAATACGCGAAAACTGAGCTGTAATGATATCATGAAGAATTGCTAAAAGTTATTGCAAAATGGATATCGTTTACATAAATGTACGTTCGTGTATATAATATATACAAACGCAAACATATATATATATATATATATATATATATATATATATATATATATATTAGAGAATTTGAAAATAAAAAACAAGGTATAAAACCGAAAATATTCAAATTCTGAATACTTGAAGTCCGATAATTAAGTTTCTTGTGGATCACATAATAACCCGACATAGATAAATTTTACGCTACATATACACACAAACTTGCATATATATATATATATATATATATATATATATATATATATATATATATATGTGTGTGTGTGTGTGTGTATGTGTGTGTGTTTGTGTGTGCGTTTATGTGTTTACGTGTGTGCCAGCGTATGATTAACATATATATATATATATATATATATATATGCCAGTGCACTTATAGCTAGGGGATAGAATAAGTTTGTATGAATAGGAGAAGTTATATATGAAATAATGCATTCGTGAATCTAACATTTAGGTTAGAACAAGTACCACCCATTAATGCCAACAGCAGATTTCTCATCAACTGCGCCATCTAAAAGAGACGCGAATCATATTTTTACAAAAAATGCTACTCTATTTATTTACGTAAATGTAAAGGAATATGCACTAATCTCCTACACACATGTGCACACACACACACACACCACACACACACACACATACATACACATACATACACACACACACGCACATATATCAACCAGCACACAATTAAACATACATAAATACATGCATATATATATATATATATGAGTAAAAAATAAATATATAAATGAATGAACACACACACACACACAAACACACACACACGCACACACACACACACACACATATATATATATATATATATATATATATATATATATATATATATATATATAGCTCGAATGATAATGTGACCACATAGATAAATAAGACAACAAATGACATGCTCATTCATCATTTTCCTGATATTGTAGAAGCTTATAATTTATTTTAATCATAAACGATTGGGTGCCGGAGGTTTCTGATTTCAATTCATATATAATTAAGCTAAATGCTAAATGGAGAAAAGAGTGAATTATATTTCTACCTTCATTCTAAAATGACATCATCAATCTTAGAGCAGATGGCTGATATATAACTGCAAAAAAAAAACGGTTTGTTAGATAAAAATGAAGAAACTTAATATGACATTTTCCCTTCCGTTACATTTGCTCGTGAGTCATTCTGGTATTTACTGTTTTATTTCTATAAAAGATGCTTTTTATTGATATATTTGAATTTGTTTATATCACAACGCTTCAACATTGCATTAAATTTGGCAAAGTTTGTTTTAGAATATCGGTATTTTTTAACAAACCGATTTATAATGAAGACCAGTAGGTATTGCCATGTTTTCTCTTTTAGAAAATATGCATTTTTTTTAGAAAAAAAAATCTATTTCTTGGGGCAAAACGAACGCTGCGGATCAGATTTCAATGGCACGTGTGGCTTTCTCGTAAAAATCAAGAATCAATTTTTGGCAGTAGGGATCCCGACGAAACCAAGGTGGTCGGATATAGAGTAACAAAAAGATATATATGATCCATATTGGGATTGAGGGCACACTCAAAAAACGGGGACAGTATCACTCGGCACACACTTATAAGAACAATGGCTCTTACATTTTTTGACTAAAAAATAAAGATATCAGTGTTTTCAAGAAGACAAACTTATGGGGTCTCTACATGCCCCAATCTGAACATCGAGTATAAGTAAAAATACATTAAAAAAATGCTTTTTTTTTAAATTTTACACTGAGCGAATTTCTCTAACCAGCCTTATCTGGTAGATTTTCACTGGTGTCTGAGTAAATGCAAGTCTTGTAAGGTTTTCTGCTAATTCTTGCTGATCTAAGCAATTCTGCAGTCTGTAAGATCTCAATTCTTCCAGTGATTTCGAATTCCTTGGGACCCATGGATAACAATATATATATAATGTATAGACCTTTCAAAAGCCACTAACGACAATTACTATCACCTACATCGTCATGTTCTACAGATATTTTGCTTCTCTGGCTAGGTCCAAGTATTTGTCTATCTTTTCACTTTCATTTCTACTCTGTGGTAAACCAAACGGTAAAATCCACAAGCTCCATATTCTGTTTAGGTGATCCCTTTATTATCATTCTTATACTCTTTTTCTATTAATTTACGCTCATTATGTGATTATAATCAATAATGATAATAATAATAATCCTGAAGAGATAAGAGAATAAATATGTTGCTTGGTTTTATGCCGTGGACTATATACGGAAGAAGATAAAGGATGCCCAAACCCATTATCATCATCATCATCATCATCGTGACGCGCTGCCAGCGCAGATCTCCCTGACCCTCTCTTGCCAACTGTCTCTATCGTCCACTTCTCTCGATAGGTCCTCAAGACTATATCTTGTATCGGCACAGAACTATTGAATATAGGTTCTAGCTATTCGTCCTGCATTTGCTTGTCCATGAGATGGGGTCCATAAAAGTACATCGAATTTGTTCATGCTTCTCCAGCAGAGTCCCGCATGTCTCGTTCGTCCAACTTCGTGATGTGTGGTAAGTGGCCGTACAGCTGCTGCTTTGTGAGTTGTTGTCTTCAGGATTTGTTCAGTATTGCTCGCAGCATTCTTGTGTAATTGCCGTCAAGTGTTTTCTCAATACGCTTAGTTAGCGGCCATGTAGTGCATCCATCTAGCAGTATTGACACGACCGCTGCTTGGAAAAAAATTGTGTTTTATTTTAACGGTCAGGTCTGACTTCCATATGACCTAGAGCCAATCGAGAAAGACGTCAACAAGCGACTAGCAAATTATGGACTGGTATCGATAAACCCATAATAGAAGGCTTAAAATGTTTAAGAAAAAAAGGAAAAAGTTAAAAAGTTAAAAACTTTATCCCGAAAACCATGGTTAGTAGATTAAATATCTGGAAGACAAACACTAACAGGAGTCAAAACTATAGTGGTATCTTCCATCCAGACTGAATCTAGCTTCAACTATTTGCTTTAACAATATTACCACCCAACTCTATACTTAGAAAATGGATACATGGATTTAAATTTACAAAATCTTGATAAAAGATTAAGCATCTCATATAAATAAATGATGTCAATTTTTTTTAAGAGAATAAAAAAAAAGAAATGAAGACCTCGATATAAAATTTCAAAATATACAGCAAAAAAGGAGGAATTGAAGTTAGCATTGAAAAAAGTGCCATACTAATAATGAAAAATGGCAAAATAGAAACAACTGAATGAATGGAACCGCTAAAAATATTTAAGAAAACATTAGAGCGCTTAGAAAAAAGAAAAGTTCCATGTACGAGGGAATATTTGCGCTATCAAACAAGCAGAGTTGAAAGAAAAAAATAGACAAAAGTTCCGCAGACGAACGAGAAAATTTTTGGAAATCAAGCTCTGCAGTAGAAAACACATTAAAGGAATAAACGCCTGGCCAGTGCCTCTGGTAAGATTCTAGGTACCTTCGTTAAAATAGGAAAAAAAAGGGTCATAGACAAAGAGAAAACACGAAAATGTAAAGAAGGACTATGCACAATACATCCAGGAGATCATATTTACTCAGCCCCTCCGCTCGGGCAGGATATGACACAAGGTCAATTTTTAAGCGGAGTTTAACAGTTTTGAATTCAGAGTTTTCCTTCTCCTAGACTAGTTACCTCACCAAGCTGAAGAACCAGTCTTTCTGGCTATTTACCCATAGCTGGAGGAAGAATAATTGGATTCATACCTTTCCCAAGGGTATTAGTGCTATGTGAAATGCAATCAGTCTCGTCCAGGAATTGAACTTGTGTCGCCGTGTCCATTTTCTGCGACGATAACCATCACACCACGGGCATCTCCTAAAGACATTACACCCTGGAGATGATGTAGAATATTTGAGTCCAGAAAATAACTCGCAAGCATGTGTATTGCGTTAATGCCTTAATACATGGTTTCGAAAATGCCTTAAAAAGGCAACGAAAGGCCATTTACAGAAGCCTGTTACAACAAAGCAACATAATGGCAAACATAAATACAACAAATAGCTAAAAAAACAGGCGTGGGAAGAAAAACAATTGTATAGAGACTTCAAGCTACAAACTGGGAAGATTACACACTACAAGTCATAGACATGCCTAAAAATGAGAAAACTTAAGAGGTAAACTGAATCTTTTCTAATAATATTACAGAACCATGCAATAAGGACTAATCATGTTAAAACAGAAAATGATCATACGATGCATAATTGCGAATATTAGTAATGTGGAGGCATAAATAATGAGTGACTGCAGAAAGCTAACACAAAAGCCGAACAAAACTCGAAATGCTTCGGTGGGGAAGGAGATCCACTGGGAATCGTGCGAGAGATTATTTTTTTACATTATACTAAATGGTATCGACACAACCCAGGCTCTGTACTGGAGAAAGAGGCACAAAAATATCTGGGAGTTTTTGATACAAACGGATCACCTAATCTTAGTGAGAAGACAGGACCTAGTGTTCATTAAGAAGAAAAAAATCGTCGTCTTGTGGATCTTGCCGATCCAACGAAGCACAGAGTGAAAATAAAATAAAAATAAAAAAATAGATAAATATTTTGTTCTTGTCTGAGAACTAAAAAAAGCCAGTGGAACATATGCAAGAACTAAAAATCAGAGAAAGAATCGAAACAATCCAGACCACCAGCATTGTAAAGATCGGCTAGAATACTGAGAAGAGTCCTGGAACCCTGAGAAAGCTTGCTATTACTCATAAGTAAAATTTGGTGACCTAAATCGAGAGTTACCCGTGGGCTCCCCATTCAGTAGCTGTTATATCGAGGTGTAGGGGAGGCTGCTACTCCATTTCCTGGATTGCTCCACTTTACCCTTGATCCTTACCTTATAGGGCTGATCAAGGCAGCATCAAATACCATTTTTACTATCTTTGGTATGACTCGACCTAGGATGGAACCCCTGTCTCCCGGATCATTGGAGAATACTCTACTCATTAGGTTAATGTCACTTATATTCCAGTGAAAGAACACTATCTAACGCTGGTGTGAAAAATTCACTGGATGTATAATAATAATAATAATAATAATAATAATAATAACCTAAAAGAGAAATAAGTACTTACACCTTGCTACAGAACTAAAAAAACTATAGAACATGAATGGTAATTCCTGTACTTAGAATAACCCCTAAAGGTTTGATGAATGGACTGAAAGACTTACAAATCAGAGTACTAGTGGGGGCCATCTAAAGTACAACGTTATTAAGATCAGTCAGAATATTAAGAAGAGTCTTGGAGACTTGAGGAGACTTTCTATAAATCAGGCTCCATTGAAACCCCATTAGCTGACACTGGTGTGAAAAACTCTCAAAAGAGTAAAATATGAATCAAAAAGTGGCCGACAAAATAATAAGAAAACTAATGTGGACCCTACACACATACGAACCAAGAAAAAACACGCAACGGAATCTAGCTAAAATCCCAAAACTGACTACCAGCAAATGATAATATCATTTTTGTTGCTTCAGCTAAAAATTTTTTTTTTCTTTGGTATTAATAGCATGTTTCTGTTTAGTAGGAAATAATTTTTTCAATGTTTAATTTAAATTTTCAGAAACATGAATACATGATCAAAGTTTCTAGTGATTTCACTATAAGTAAAGTAAAAGTAACGTTGGCAACCATAGTCGAGGATGACTCGTAGGCTCCTTTTTCAATAGCTACTACTCTGAGGTGTAGGTGAGGGTCTGGTATAGCTACAATTTAATACCCAAGAAAAACACGACTTATCAAAACATAATTCACCGAGAGATCCAGACAACAGGTATGAGTGTCAAGAAAGAACGCTGACAAACATTTAAAACCTAGATGAGAAATGAGACTGGAAACACAAAGCGAAAGCTTCGACAACAAGCAAAAATACTAAGTCAGAAGAAAAACGCGAGAATATGTCGGGACGAAAAGAGCAAAACAATACGACTAGAACAAACGGTAAAACACGAGGAGATAAATCAAAAGGCCCTGGTGAAAGAAAGAAGACTAAAAAGATATCTAATTATGATCAATAATACAGACGCAAAAGAACATACCAAAATGCTACCAGCAAGTAGAGCGAGAAGGTACAAAGACATTGTCACAACCGAATGTGAGAGGCAAAACAATTTTGGAGCAATATATGGTAACGTAGAAGTGATAACAGAAAAGCCGAAAAGATAAATAGCATGAAGAAAGTGTGGCAAGGACTGGAAGAAGGCCAGAAAACAAAAATACACCAGGATTCACTCAGAGCTAATCTCGAAACTACCAAATTGGAAAACATCAGGCTAGGATGTCACACATGGATTCTGGTTTTAAAAGTTCATCTCCATCCATGAGAGTCTGGCTATCGAAATGAATAGATACTTAAAAAAAGCAAACATATCTAAAAGATGACTAAAAGAAAGACTACCCTCATCGACAATGACCCCCGCAAAATGAACTGCTCCAAACAACTATAGAACTATAACGGGCCTACTTATAATGTAGAAAATATTAACGGCAAAAATTAAAGAGATTTAGATAGAAAATAAAGAGAAAATTACTAAATCGCAAGAAACGATCAATCATCTAATGCACATAGACGATTTCAAACTATTTGCCAAAAATGAAAAAGAATTGGAAACTCTAACACAGCCAGTGAGGATATACAATCAAGATATAGGGAAGAAACTCGACATAGAAAAATGTGCGAAGCTAATAATCAGAAGCAGGAAATGACACATGACGGATGGAATAGACAACCAAAAAAGTAAGATCCGAATGCTCAAAGAAAAGGAAACTTATAAATACTTAGGAATATTGGAAGTGAACACAATCCAACAAATGGAGATGATCAAAAATGAGTATCTCAGGAGAAGAGTAAATTACACGAAACCAAGCTCTATAACATGAATCTCATCAAAAGGATTCACGCTTGGTAGACCCTCTTGTTTGATACTCGGGACACATTTTGATATGGACGAAGGAGGAACACACATTTTTTTTTTATTGATATGAAAACCTGTACACTTCTTAGCAACATATAATTAAGTGATGATGTTTGGACGTCAAGACTATTCGGAAATGATAATTAGATAATCGATCAGCTTCAACTGATAGAAGACTCATATATCTATTTACCCAACACCTCCACTACGGGCAAGATACGACACAAGGTCAATTTTTAAGTGGAGTTTAGTGGGTTTCTCTTACGGACCACAATATCGGTGGGGCTTAGAATACACGGACCGTATTCCGGGCAGATAGGTTAAGACTCTTCCACTAAACTGCATCTGCTGATGAGAATCAAATTCTTCAGCTCTGGGGAGTAAGAAGTATCCCTTTTTGCCATTACTCCCATGTACACCCTGACAGTGAGTGGCATTATCTGTTAGGGTCCCGTCTTTGCGACAAACATAACTGTTTAAAAATCATTTGTATTTTTAGGAATTCTTGATGCTATATAACAGTAAATTATTTGTTGAAGTTATAGTTGTTTAATAATGATCATTATTAGTTACTTGAAAACGTTATTATTAATAACAAAAATAATAATAATAATAATGCCGCGATGATGAGAGAATAGATATATCGCTAGATTCTACACCGTGGACTCTTTACGGAAGAAGATAAAGGATACCCAAGAAAATAAGTGGAACAAATAAACTACCATAGATAGTTCAGCGTATCGTTAAGGTCGTTCAAAGAAAGGGAAAATGTGGCCATGGTATCGATTGATTACAAAGACAGCCAATGCTATGACCCTAAAACCCAAAATAGAATGCTTAAAATGTACATAATAAGCGAAAAAAGTTTGCGACAAATAGATCTGTGAAAAAATTATTTGTATTCATTAGGAATACTTGATGCCATATAATAGTAAATTATTTGTATGGAATATGTTATTTGAAGTTATAATTATGTTGTATAGTGGCAAGTACCACGCGACTTCTGAAATCACGGAAGTATAAAAGACGCCGTGTATCTAAAGAAGGAGAAGCAGAAGAGGAAGCTGAAAGTAGAGCAGAGAGACAGCTCTGAAAGGACGTCGGTGGGTAGTAACACCAACTTCGGACGTAACACCAACAGCGCGAGACTTATAATTCTAGTCGAGCTGTACCACTTGGGTTAATAAATAATTAACTCTATTTAACTGTGTATATTTTCCTAACTACGACACAA
The DNA here is from genome assembly GCA_963585895.1 of Sepioteuthis lessoniana. Lineage (NCBI taxonomy): Eukaryota > Metazoa > Mollusca > Cephalopoda > Myopsida > Loliginidae > Sepioteuthis > Sepioteuthis lessoniana. The sequence goes on from CAUZXS010000492.1 coordinate 83,239, forward strand.
CAAATCAATTACTAATGATTATTATTAGTTACTGGAAATCATACTACAGAGTACAGATCCTATTTACCCAACCCCTCCGCTCGGACATGATATGACACAGGATATGACACAAGCGGAGTTTAACAGGTTTGAATTCAGAGTTTTCCTTCTCCTAGACTAGTTACCTCACCAAGGCTAAAGAACCCAGTCTGTCCTACTATTTACCCATAGCTGGAGGGAGAATAATTGGATTCATACCTTTCCCAAGGGTATTAGTGCTATATGAAATGCAATCAGTCTCGTCCAGGATTTGAACTCGAGTCGCCGTGTCCATTTCCTACGACGATAACCATTACGCCACGGACAACCCATACTACTGTGTACAGATAAATGACTATAAGAAAATAAAAATAATTTCTTAAAACCATATAATTATTAGAATTCGATAGGAATATTTGATGTTATAAAACCGTGTGGATATTTTTTTCTAGAAACTACAACCTAAAATGTAGATATAAATGTACAATGACTACAAACTTCTAACCTCTATTCATAGAATAACTATAGACAAGTTCACATACGTTAAGATCAATCGATCGATTCATCACTCAATCAATCAATCAGTTCTGGCTTTATCGTCTTCTCAATCGGGTAGCGAAACAAGGCTAAAAACCGAAGCATTCCCGACTATTTACCCATAACTGGGAGGAAAACTGAAAAGCAAACAACTCGGACCATAATTTGAACTCGAACCTCTATTCCAACAACGCAAACCGATACGCAATGCGTACATTCTAGTACCTGGTATACCCCCCCCCATCGCAATAAAATGGGAGGAACATGTTATATAACTGATGAAAAGTCATCACTTAAATCTGATGCGAAAAACTTGCAGTAATTGAAGAATAATTTCCTACTATCTGATGAAAGCATATCATTGGAATAAATATTAATTTTATGTCATCACTGGAATAGATATTAATTTTAATACAAAAAATAATTACGGGGCAGTGGAATAAATTCATTTTAGCCAAGAAAGAGACATAATGGTGTAGAAAACGGAGAAGAAAAGAAATAAAAATGTCTGTATTTAAACCTCTTTCTGCTCTTATATCAATCTCAGCTTCTGACAACCTCACATTCTCTCTTTCTCTTTCCCGCCCAATCTCCTTCTCTCTCTCTCATTCACTTTCTCTGACACACGCATGCACTCACTCTCTTTATATATATATATATATATATATATATATATATATATATATATATATATAACTCTCTCTCTATCTCTCTATCTCTCTCTCTCTCTCTCTGTCTCTCGCTCAAATGAGAAATGATTTCCAAGTATGATTCACCTCTGTTGAAACAACTGTCTAATGTTTCTGCCCTCTTCATTCCTCGCAATCGATCTTTCTACCTGTTTCGATAAACAAAGTTTATTATCACAAGAATTCATTCAGTGCCTACCCCAACTCATCAGATAAAAATGACAGCTGTGTAATTCGAGAAACCTGAGAATCATGAGGCGTAATATGTGATATATTATCAATAGTATTGATCGCATGGAACTTTAACGAACCTCTAAAGAAAAGAAAGAACTCTGGAACAAAAGGTCATAATTTCAATTTCAAATACAGATGAGAAGATTGCATTTTCGCATATTTCCGTAACCGATCTTGGATTTTACATAATAATGACTGCAACACATTTCAAAGGATATCAGCTTTAACAAAATAGACTCACGTACTCTAAAAGAGTTAAACGCCATACTGCTCCTTCTTGTCTGGATTATTTACGTATAAACGCACACAAACACGCGCGCACGCGCACACACACACACACACACACGCACTCCACTTCTCTCTCCCTCTATCTCCCTCACATATACACTCAAACTCACACGCATACCACACACACACACACACACACACACACTCCATTTCTCTCTCTCTCTCTCCCTCTATCTCCCTCACATATACACTCAAACTCAAACGCACCCCCCACACTTCATTTCTATCTCCCTCTCCCTGTATCTCCCTCACATATACATTTAAACTCACACGCACACCACACACACACACACACACACACACACACACTCCACTTCTCTCTCTCCCTTTATCTCCCTCACATATACACTCAAACTCACACACACACCACGCACACACACACACATACATATAGATATATATATATGAAGGTCAACTGAAAATTTTATTGGATACTTAGATATTCTAATGGAATGTTAAATTATTTTTTTCACCATAGTCAACGTTTTAAATCGATAATGCAGTTCTTTGGTCAAAAAGTTGTGAACAACATTGATGACATCGTCAAATTAACCGTTCAATCAATAAACTTTTCAGCCTACGTTCGTATACATATATATATATATATATATATATATATATATACGAACGTAGGCTGAAATATATATATATATATATATATATATATATATATATATATGTATATATATATATTTATAAGTCTCTATCTCTCTATGTATATATATATATATATATATATGCTGACTACACGAATTCTCCTTCCTTCCTTTCTCACTCTCTCTCTCTCTATCCATCCCGATCATCCTTCGCACAAGGTAAGTCATCTAAACCACATCCTGTGTCCGCACAGACCAGATCCTTTACCTTGGCAGCAACATCTCATCAACTGAAAGGGATGTGAACTTACACCTACTGAAGGTGTGGAATGCTAATGATAGGTTATGTAAGTTTTTTGTTGGTCGGCCAACACTAGTGCGTCCATGTGTAGGAGTCCATGAGAAAACGCCACTTATAAATGCGCTTGTTCTTATTTCTCTTGCAGTGCTTCGCATATCTTGTTTGTCTCACTCGGATCGTTTGTGAGACGGAAGGTGAGAGACCTTAGAGTTGCTGTTTTGTGATGTATTGCTTCCAGGATTTTGTTGAAACTGCACCTAGCATACTCGTTTAATTCCCAAGTAGCTTTTTTTTCTGAGTGTTTCGTGACCATCGACATGGAGCATCTATACAGAAGTGAAGACACATCTATTGTTAGGAAAAATAATGTTTGATCTTATATGATAGATCGGATTTCAATATGATCGATAAATTGTCACAAGCATTCCAAGCCTTCAGTAGGTGTATGTTCACATCACTTTCAGTTGATGAGATGTCGCTGCTGATGTATGTGGATAGTTCTACTGATTTTAGGAGTTACCACTAGAGAGGGTTACCACTACAGTGGGATCTTTCGAGTTTAAAACACATGGACTCCGTTTTCATTGCATTTAGCTAGAGACCAATACCTCCTGTCGCTTGCTTTAGGTAATGCAGTAGCCATTTGGCATGACCTGGTGTATTTATCAGAAGCGCTTAAACATCTCTGTAATCTACGTCTGTCATATTTTCTCAGGATATCGTCTTTTTCTGGCCTTTATTTTACTGTGAGACCATTTTCTTTTATTAAATCTATTGATCTTTGAAGTACCTCGTCAGGATAGAGTACAGGCAAATAGGGTGCCAAATTATCTCCTTGCAAAACTCCAGTGGCAATGTCGAAGAAATCAGTGTCTCGATCAGGGGAGCAAACTTCTGCTTTCTTTTTTGCAAAGCGTCATGATCGCTGTAGCAGTTTCTTGGAGAGACCATATGCGGGAAATATTTGCTTCATGTTTTTTGTGTGTTTGAAATCGAATGACTTGGAGAAATCTACGGACAGTAGTGTTGCTACGAGATATTTCGCACGAACTCCAACGATTTAACGGATTGTCTGAATCTGCGATGTTTTGGAACTATTTCTTCAAAGTCTTTCTGATTTTGCTGAAAAATTTTCTCGATTTCTACTTGGATACGATTGAGGCAAGGCATTTAGAAACTTTACAGTAAGAGTTATGCCACTGTAAGTTTTAATGATTTCAATATTACTTTTCACGAGGAATTGGCGGATACATCGTTAGTTTTTTTTTCCATTTTTCTATTGTCTTATATAGATAATGTTGCTTCATCGAAGGAGTACGCATTCAAATATTGTTGTCTTTCATACTTCTGGGGGAATTTCGTCGAGCCTTGCCACTTTTCTGTGTTTCATTTTCTTTTTCAGCGCTGTGTTAAGTTCTTCTTCCTTAAATTGTCCAAGATGAATATCTATTTGGCCATTGATATTTTTGGATAGGTTTCTTAGGGATTTCTGGAGGGTTTCCAAGTAGATTCTTGAAATGTTCTTTCTACTTCTGAAATTCATTCTTTTTGTCCGGCAACTTTTAACTTTGCTCTTGAAGTGCACTTCCTTCCTCTCACCCCATTTACTGCCTGCCATGCTATTCGCGATTCTCTGTCATCTATTGAATTCCTGGTTTAAATTATTTGACCTTGGATGTATATATCCATTTGTTCTTTTTGTGTGTGTGGGAGTTCTTTTAAGAGGTTTCTTTAATTTCTGCGCGTAGGTTTTTTTTTTATTCTTTTATTAAGTGCAGATACTATTTTTCCGATATTTCGTTTCTTCATAACTGTTATTGACTCCCATGGAATTTTTTATTGATTTGTTTGGTATGTGCTCGGCCTCTGTTTCTACATGGACGTAGACAGGTTGTATATTTCTTATTCGGAGAATTGGATTCAAATCTATTTCTTTCAATGACTGTGTATTTCTTTATTGCATCACTATCGGCAAGAACCAGTCACAACGTGTAGTTTTAAATGTTTGTTTCTTATTTCTAATCAGGCCCAGGTGTATATTTACCCAGACGATTCTATAATCAGAATGAACTATTTCAAAAGTGGAATATGCCTCACAGTTCAGCACACTGTTTTCCTCTTTTTTTCAAGAGTATATAGTCTAGCTATGGCTTGGAATTCTTCGTAAGTCCATAGTTTTCTGTCTCATTTAAAAAATAAATTAGTCCTTATGCATGCAAGAATGCTCCCCAGTGAAAAACCTGCTAAATGTTCCCTATTTCTCTTTGACAGGTTCTGCTCAAAACTTATTATTTCCATCTTTGCCTTTTTGAGCATTCAAGTCTCCACCAATGATTAAAACGTTGTGCTTGGGAACGTGTCAAGCAAGGGAAGATAGTCCACTGTAGAAGGCGGTAATATACTTTTCATATATGACATTCGTAGGATTGTAGTAAGAGATGCTAGTTGTGAAGGTTTGTCATTAAATGCGGTACACATAATTCTCGGTCGGATTTTCTCTATGCTATTTAGTAATTTTATCGCGGGGAAGCATTCCATTACCTCTAATGGTAGCATTGACGAAGATTTTCAAAGTAGAGGCCGAGACAATTTTCCACATATTCTGTAGTATTTTAATTCTAGTTCCCGATGGTATTATTAATGTTCTTGCAAACATATTTGTATTGTGCTCCACTGCAAATGCTGGAAACTCGTGTTGCTGGTTCATTACGTTAAACGTTCTACCTTGACATTTGCTATGTTAACAATCTTTTTGTTTACACTAAACCTAGGGGAATTAGGGAATTAGCACACTTATGAATTTTATCATTATTTAGAATTAAATAAGAAACATTTAAGACGGAAAGAATATAAAGACCTTTTTTCTGGAAAGGCATAAAAAATTCATGACATGGTCAGAGAACAGTCCCGATCTGTGTACAATTGAACAAGTCTCATCAATTTTTTTTAAAGAAACGTTGCGAAAAATATTAAATTCATCAAATAATATCTATAAATTGCGATTCAGGAATGTTGAAAATTCTATTATAAAGAATATTACAATAAATCAATGAAATCTATATCCGATCAAATTAAAGCTGCCATAAAATCTCGACAAGAGGCAACAAAATAGTTATGCTTTTTTTGTCAATGAATTCAATAAATTTTAATTAATATCAGGTTATTCAAGAATATCTTTCTCTTAATGGCCCGGTAAAAAATTGTATCATTAATTTAAAAGACTTATACAAGTTTGTTTAATACATCTTTTGAAGTCAATATGGACAGCCATTGAATTTTTTTTAAATGCTCCTTATCTGTTATTATTTTTTTTTACTGATAAATAAAAACTAAGCGTAAATGATTTAAACATGCTAATTACATACTTTTTGCAAGGAGTACTATAAAGTTATTTTCAAAAAAATGTCAAACGCCTTTTTAGACAGATTCAGTTTTAACTATTTTATCGAGTTTGTATGCCAGAAAAATGTGTTTGTAAATATTTCAAACGTCGAGGATATTTTTCTACTTTATTTTCTGAGTGAATGATAGATGAGCTAAAATCTTAGTCTTATGACCGAGAATTGGAGCAATTAACTGAGATTATTTGTAATGTTTTAAAAAATTCGTCAACAAGAAACAATAATGACGCATTGTTATGGAAGTGCAGAGAGAATAATTTTAAATCACTTTCGTCTCGTAGACTCGTGTAAAATTTATACGCGAAATACCACCTTACTGAAAAGACAAAAAAAAACCTGACTCACAATAAAAAAGATATACTTCATGACAAAATTATTTTACCTGCTAAATATCGTTATATATGGGGACATTGTGGCAGAGTAATTATCATTCTGGAGAAAATGTCCATTCTAATCAATTATCCTCTGGTTTGTTACTTGCTTGCTTTTGAGGCATGCCAAACATATCTGCCTACATTTTTCTCCTGTTTTTAAATTCTGGAAGAGAAATTGTATATTATCCTAGAACCAATCATGAATAAGCCTCATTTAAATATCCTGACATATCTACTCTAATTCTCAACGTAGAAAAGCAGAAAAAAATATGCTAATTTGCATATTGCCAGGTTTTAGGGATTTCGAGTTGTTATTTAATCCGAATGATTTCTGTTTCGGTTCTTTTGTTGAATGGCATATCAACCTTCGTGAATTATTTAATGCCCAAGCCATCCTTATAGAAGGACAGTAGTGGTGCTATTTAACCCACAACTGGGAGGGAGACAATGTAGTTCATACTTCTACCAAGGTTGTTTGTCCAAAAATGAACGTAATATCGTGACTGAGGTTTGAACTCGCATACTAAGATATCACAGTCAAGCACGTTAGCGGCTACACTTCTGGGAATACCCCGGATTACAATGAAATCTGAAAGGTATTGATCGTACTACTTCCGAACAAAGATGAAAGAAGTTCATGAACACGTTTTTAATTCTTAATAATTCTTTAATATCAGTGTGATTTGTGTTTTGTGGTTTTTTTGTTGTTTTTTTTTTCTCGTTTATGTCGGCTCCTCTCTTGTTACGGCGTTACTTTTCGTGGGAGGACATATTCTTTGTTCATACGCGAAAATTCTTAATCATATTAAGCTTCAAAATCTCACAGATCGTTCTAAATGAAACAGCTCCCTCGAAAGTTTTGTCCGTAACTGTGTCAAGAATGAAAGTATATCTGCTAATCTGTCTCTTTTATCACGTGATGAGCCTATCAGCCAATCAGATTCGCCAACTAAGCTTCATTCGCAAAATATGTACTCAACTTCTGAACCCCATTGATCATTCTTGACTCTGGGATCATACATCTATATATTTCTACTCCTTTAATTAATCATTTAAAAAATTATCTGATGTAGAACGTTGAATAGTAAAAATCTTAACTTTAGTTGGGTTATTTTTATACATTTTAGTATCAAAAAAGAAACAAACATATTTTGTAATTTTGTATAGAAAAACAAAATGTTTGTAAATTAAAAATTTTCAATACTTCATTTAATATTTATGTTGAATGTTCCTCAGAGACAAAACAAAATCCAGATAATAAATAAAGCACAAATATAGCTAATATCCTGAATAAATGTCACCTATTGGTAGAATTCAAAAAGGGAATAACATTAACATAAAAACAAGATACCTATAAGTATATATTCGGTTGTACACGAGGCCAAAACATGACACATGGTCAGTTTAATGCGGAGATATTCCGTAGGATGCGAACTTCGAGCGGAATGGGTGTAAAATTGCTTAGGTCCATCGATATTCTCGTCAAGCCCAAGGTAATAAAGTCAAATCTCTCCACCTTTACGCTCCCTGGACCTAAGATTATTATTATACTAATTCGACAGGCACAATATGAGCGTTCACCAATGGCCTGGGAGACCAGGGTTCAATCCCAGGTAGAGTCATGCCTAAGAGTCAAAAATGGAACAAGGAGCGGTATTGCTTAACACATAGCATAATAAGTAACGGATCAAGGATAAAGTGGAGCAATCCAGGAAATGGAATAGCGTCCTCACCCTACATCTCGGCGTAGTAACTATTGAAAAGTAAGCCCTCGGGTCACCCTCGACTAAGATCACCAACCATTGGCCCAATCAGTAGAGGGTTCGCCAATGGTCCAGGACACCGGGGTTCAATCCCAGGTCTAGTCATACAAAAGACTAAAAAATGGTACTTGATGCCGCCTTGCTTAAACTCAGCATTATAAGGTAGGGATCAAGGGTAAAGTGGAGCAATCCAGGGAAAGGAGTAGCACCCTCCCCTACACCTTGGTGTAGTAGCTATCGAAAAGGGAGCCTTCGGGTCACCCACGACTAAGCTCGCCAACTTTACTTTTACTATATATATATATATATATATATATACGCGTAAAATCTTTTTTGATTGATTATGAAACGTAAAGACTCAAAGAAAACTTTGAAAAAAAGATTTTATAATCCTGGTGAGTGATTTGAATTCTTATGCTCCAATAAACTTCTAAAATGTTTATTGCTATTCCTAACTCAGTAGAAAAATACCATTTATGAGTCTTTCTTTTAATCATAATAGATAATATCTAGACAGAAGAAAATACTGATAAACTTTTATTCATCTTTTTAGTTGACACAAGAAACTTTTGAAGGGAATGTGTATTTGTGATAGGAAGAAAATATGGTTATCCTCTTGTAGAAACATCTTAATTGGAAAAGCATTTAAACAACCAATTATTTCCTTTGTTCAATTCCAAAGTACCAAACTAACTCAAATTTATTCCTTTATATTGGAAATGCAAATCCTTAGACAAAAGATACTAGATTAAATTGTATCATCTCAGAATGATTTTTTTTTTCAACTTTCGCTCATTTCAAATCTAAAAACAGGTTCTGCTTTTTTTCATTCTATTGACTGGTACTAAATCTAAATTAACTCAAGCTTAACTCGATATTAAACCCATGGAACTTATTAAAAATATTAATCAGAAATGAAACAAACACAAACATTTGCTAAAATCATTATTTTACAAACATTATTGTTTGGAAAAACTATATTAATCAATAGTTTAAAGGCCTCTCAGTTCAATTTAGAGCAGAAAGCTTTCTTTTTTGATTAGATTAATGAAATAATCGATTCCACTTTTTTACAATGACATTTGCATCAACTATTGAAGTGGTTCCATTACAATCTGTAACTAAGCAATGCTAAAGAAATTGCTAATATTGAGATATATTCTAAGTCTGAAAACCTTTCGTCTTTTATTTACTTTTGTTTAAAAAAAAAGAACGAAATAAGAAAAAGAAAAAAATAACAAAAACAAAAAATCCAAAGATAAAAAAGAAACTACATGATTTCTTATGTTAGAATATTATACAAACTATGAATATTCTCTTTCAAACCTATTACAATCATTGGTTATGAGTAAAAATGGGGTATTTTGTTGATTGTTTGATTGATTGATTGATTTTAATGGCATGCCAAACTGTCTAAATTATTATAAACTTTATGCGTTCTTCCTCAGACCTATTACAATCATTGGTTATGTGTACAAATGGTTTATTCTTTTCATTGATAGATCGATTTATCTAAATGGCATGCCAAGCTGTCTAAATTATAATACACACACACACACACACACACACACACACACACACACACACACATACACACACACACACACACACATATACATATACATATATATATAAGGTATAAAAAATGTAAACAAAGGCTGCTGCTGCTGCTGCTGTTGCTAAAATAAATACCTTAAAATTCCTTTAGCCAACGTAGTTCGCTTGGTGGCCGACAGGTCTGAAGCTTAGTCTAAAGTAAAGTTGGACGGGTTTCGATCCCGGCTTCGAGCGTCCTTTGTGTCTATATATATATATATATATATATATATATATATATATATATATATATTTACTTAGTTGTTAGCAACTGATATGACATTAACAGGTAGAGTGGACGAGGGTAAAACGGCAATAAAGGAGTTATCTACGCTCCCTAGATCTTCAGAAGAATTATCTTCACAATCAGATGCAGTTTAATGTGATTGCCAGGCCAAACCGTTTTAGTAGGCGCGTAACCCTTTGGCAGGGATGACAGTCCGCGTATTCCATGTCCCATCAATAGAATGAGTTGTTTTCTGTTATTCTGAAGAGTAAACTAAGTAAATTTGGTGACCGTAGTCGAGGGTGACCCGAAGGCTCCTTTTTCGATAGCTACAACACGAAGATGAAGGGGAGGGCGCTACGCATTTCTTTGGATGGTTCCAATTTACCCTTGATTCTTACCTTATAATGACGTCTGTTAAGCAAGGTAGCATCTTTGTTAGGACTCGACCTGGGATTGAACCCAGGTCTCCCGGGCCATTGACGAACACTCTGAACATGCAAAAAGAACTTAATGTTAATGAACCGCTATTTCAATCTAGTCAACGCAAGGAACCAGAAATACACATATATACATTTTGTATTTATATATATATGTGTGTGTGTGTGTGTGTGTGAGTACGTGTGAGTGTGTGTGTATAGTGTGTGTGTGTGTGTGCGCGCGCGAAGAAATGGTAGATTTTGGTGAACCTGAAAAGATGATAAAAATGAGTGGAAAAGTGAATAAACGATACACTTACAACGGGTTTAGTGGTAATATTTCGTTCATTATTCACAGAAGAACTTCTTCAGATTAAACATTTTTGAGCTTTTGTACATTGTAGCAATTGAGGAAATTGGTAAAATAAAGGAGGAAAAAGGTATAAACGAGTGGAGGAAAGAGTCTAAAGACAAGAGAAAGAAAATAGAAGAATAGGGAGGGAAATGGATGTAGGTTTAACAGATGTAGTAGGGATTATTCGTTTTGACTTTAACTGTCTGGGTAAATTGGGAAGCTAGGTGCCATCAAATGTATCAGGTATCATTAGAGACAATGAAAGGAGGGAAGAAATCGAAGGGAACGAGGGGATAGGGTTTCAGGAGTTATACTGTATCATCAATGTCATGAAGTATCTTAGAGGAAAGAGAGGGAGAAAGAAAAAGAAAGACTCGTCTATAGTATTGGAGTACTGAATGAAAAAATGTCTTAGTTTTTGTTTTAAAAAAGTGTGTTTGGGTATGTGGGCGTGTTTGTTTGAGTGTGTGCGTGCGTTTGTTTGCTTGTGGATGTGAGTGGGTTGTACGTGTATGTATGTGTGTGTTTGTGTGTGTGTGTGTATTAGAGTGAATTCACAAAAGGAATAGGAAATTATTTACTTTTCTTCGTGGTTCCTGAAACCTGATCAGTTTACACTTGGTCGTTGAGCCCTGTGAGAGGAAAAAAATAGAAAAAATATATATATAATTGAATAAATAAGAATTATAAACATCATTGTGAAGGCTCCCATAAATCTCGAATCAAAACGTCCCACTCAGGACTTGTGGCCAGCTTCGAAGGAGCGAGCCGATAAGCTACGTCAAGGCTCAAACGCATAAACCATCTCGGAATATTCGACAGAGACTCTTTCTCCGGCTTTAGGATGGAGATAGCAAGGGAGAAGTATGCGAAAGATCGAAGTACTACGCCTACGGAGCTTGCACGGAGACGCTGGCTTATTTTACACGCATGCATAGACGCAGCATAAACACAGAAACATTTACGCGTATATGTGATATGTATGAGACCAGCGTATTTTACCCATTACGACTCATCATCAAATAATTGCATGGATATATGATTCTGTGTAATTTCACTCTACATTATTATGCACTGAAAGGAATATACCATAAAAACTTTAAACAAATATGTTATGCTTACATACATACATACATACTTACATACATATATATATATATATATATATATATATATATATAATATGTGTGTGAGTGTGTCTTTGTATATATATATATATATATACATATTTATATATATATATATATATATATATATATGTGTGTGTGTGTGTGTGTGTGTGTGTGTGTGTGTGTGTGTGTGTGTGTGTGTGTATTTGAAATCCATCTTCCGAACTTTAATACGCGAAATAAATTTATCATGGAAAACGATTTCTAAATTTCTTGTTTTTTAAACCATATAATATAAATATATATATATATATATATATATATATATATATATATATATATATATATGTGTGTGTGTGTGTGTGTGTGTGTGTGTGTACAAGTGTTATATATATATATATATATAAGTAAGTAAGTAAAGTTAGCGACCATAGTCGAGGGTGACCCGAAGGCTCCCTTTTCGATAGCTACTACACCAAGGTGTAGGGGAGGGCGCTACTCCATTCCCAGGATTGCTCCACTTTACCCTTGAACCGTACCTTATAATGCTGAGTGTTAAGCAAGGTGGTATCAAGTTCCATTTTTAAAGTCTTTGGTATGACTCGACCTGGGATTGAACCCAGGTCTCCCGGGCCATTGGCGAACACTCTAACCGCTGGGCCAATGTCCCGGATGTGTGTGAGAGAGAGAGAGAGATTGTAAGAGCAGAATGGGTTCTTTAGTGTTGGTATGGCAACCAGTCTAGGAGAAGGAAAACGTTGAAATCACACAAGCAGTATTCTGCTTAGAATTTGACGCTGGGTCACATCCTGCTTGAAGCTGACGGGATGGGTAAATACATATATACCTACATATATGCATATTTCTGTCTTTATACATATATATATATATATATATATATATATATATATGTGTGTGTGTGTGTGTGTGTGTGTGAGAGAGAGAGAGAGAGAGAGAGAGAGAGAGTTCGTGCGAGTGTGTTTAGTCTATGAGCAAAGAAACTGACATAAACGTTGGTAGATTTTTTTTTAAAATCAAATCTTTGTTAATCACGGCTGGCTTTGGCTCTTGGCCAACTTCAGTGACTGTTTACATCACGACTGTTTACGTTTCAAGACTGATAGCCTTATGAACCCTAGGGGATTAGCGTACACGTGTATTCGAAAAATCGAACAATGATTCGATTTGATTAAAATATTTAAGATATTTTTATAGTTGAAAATAATTTTAACTGATTTTTTCCCTCGAAGATGTTAAGTCGACAAATCAGTTTTAACATTTAACTATTTTTAATAAAATGTTTTAACATTTAATTATTTTTTGTAAAATAGTTAATGAAGAAGAGGGAGAGTTTATGGGTTAAAATATAATATTTTAGGGATGGTCTAATTTAATTTTAGTACTTTTTGAGTTGATATTACTGGGCGTAATATTCATCTATCTTTATGTGTTTCAAATATTGATTTATTAAAAAAATCAATTCCATCTTCTAAATTATAGTAAATTTATCGTTTCTTTAAAAGTCGTGGTCTCTTAGGTGTAAATCTAGTTCTATTGGTTTATTTGTTTCTGCCTGTTTTAATGTTCACTGATCTAAGTCTTATAATAATGGGTTTCAATATGAATCACTTTCATAAAGAATGTGGTTCAGTGATTTAATTCTGTCTATTGCTGTTTATTCTAAAACTTAAAGATCACTCTAATTTTCATATATCTATCTATCTATCTATCTATCTATCTATCTATCTATCTTGATATTTCAGTCATGAAATTAAATGAAATACTACACAATTTTAAAACTTTCAGTTTAATGCGTCCAAACACCAGCTGAGCTAATATTGACACGTTTGAAGTCTGTAGAAATCAACAGAATAAATACTTTAATCCCCCTGACTATTCACTGGCTGACATACTCAGTCACTTGATTTAATCTAGGAACAAATTACAATTTAGTTGTCTGAATTTCTGAGAAGAAGGTTGGTGGTTTTATCATTAAGGGTTTTCGGACTATTGTCTTCATCGTAATTGTTATTTCCAAACGTTTCGGCCGATATGTCCTCTGGCCTCCTTCAGGTGTTTGTCGAACTCGGGAACCTACACAGAACATCCTTTATTAAATCCACGGTGATTGCCTGTCCTGGTTCCGTTAGCCATAACGGGGTACAAGTGTTAAGTATTCCTGTATTGTTACTCGCCTGCAGTCAGAATTGAACCTGCAACCCCCAGAAGATTGTCTCCTTGGAAGCTTTGGGAACCAACGCCTTTAACCCTTACGCTATGTGTCCTGGTGGACATATCGGCCGAAACATTATGGAAATAACAATGAAGATGAAAACAATAGTCTGAAAACACTTAATGATAACATTACAATTTATAATATCTGTTTAATTATATTTTATTGTTAAGATATTGTGATATTGCTCTGCTTTTTGGGGCATATATAATTCGTATTTTACTGATTAAAAACGCTTTTAGAGACAAATTTTCATTATATATACAAATATATATATATATATATATATATATATATATATATATATATATATATATATATATATATATGTGTGTGTGTGTGTGTGTGTATATATAACTATTTGGACGCTAACAAAACGGCTGGGGAAGAAGCTAAACGGCAATTACACAAGAATGTTGTGAGCAATATGTTCAATATTGTTCGCAACATTCTTGCCATCTATTCGGCCACGTGCCTCCCCTCACGAAAACTATCCAAGTTAGACGAACCATACATACAGGACACTGCTGGAGAAGCAGAGACGAGCTCATAAGTGACGTACTCCGATGGACCCCCACATATGGCCGAGCAAAAGCAGGACGACCAGCTGGAACATAGATACAGCAGCTATGTGAGGATACGGGATGTAGTCCTGAAGACCTGCCAGAGGCGATGAACGATAGGGAAAAGTGGCGAGTGAGGCTCAGGGATATCCATGCTAGCGGCACGGCATGATGTTTTTATATATATATATATATATATATATGAGGGGCGTAAAAGTATTTAAAGCCTAACACAGATTTCAAGTTTGTCAAACATTTCTCACCTTAATATGGAACTCAACTGCACAGATATTACAAAAAGAATGTGAACTATGTTTTATAGTTTTAGTCGAAGTAAAAGCGTGTTTGCACAAAAATGATCATTTATATCTCTTTTAATGACTGAGGGTTAAAACCTCTGAAAGACCTATATATATATATATATATATATATATATATATGTATGTGTGTGTGTGTGTGTGTGTGTGTGTGTGTGTGTGTGTGTGTGTGTGTGTGTTATGAGGAATTTGAAAGTAATATTTACTCCAAATTTCCTTATTGCACACATTAAGAATTCACAGAGAAGCCTATAAATTGATATATGTTTTTGAGTATGAACATACTTGTCTGATGCTGCTGCTGTTTGTCCTCATACTTACTTTGTTATAGTCATATACACAGAAAGATTTAGAAGAATTGTTAACTCGTCTATGGAAGTACCTTTCTGATATAATCATTTCAAACAGTCTCTTGGCCTTCATCTTTTCTGTCAAAACAGTCTTAAAATCTCACTCGGATGGTATGTATGATATCAATTCTACTTTTTTGTTTCGATGGTTTCTGTCGAAGTTATGTTAACATTTTCAAAATTAACAGTGGGAGATTCCATATTCACAGAGAAAGTGAACAGGTAAAGATATTTTTTAATTTATATAAAGATCCTGCTATGAAATTTTACAATTTTTTAATCCCGTTGTTGTTGACATCAGTATTTGGTATTGTCATATACGTGAGTGTGTGTGTGGTATTGTCATATACGTGAGTGTATATGTGTGTGGTGGGGGTTGTTTGTGTGTGTTCTTGATTAAAGCAACTTTCTGATTGGAAAGCATTCACTCCGAGAGAAATCAATTCTAGACTAATACACCTCGACTGTAATCTGTCTGGGAAATAAAGCGAATATTTGCTCGCTTCATTCTTCACATTGTAAATGTTTCCCGGTGTCGTTTTACTTAAATCATCAAATAAATTATTCCTCTGTGATTTAAAAAAAATCATATCTGACTCATATTTTTACATCTAAAACCCAGACTTTATTAAATCAATATACACATTAAAAAGGTTTTTTGTGTGTTTTTATCGTGGCAGATGAAGCTGAAAATAACAGTTGTGTGTAACGAATTGAAATACACTCGATGATATGATGTCATTTCATACAGAAAAGAAAAAAAAAATACACGCTAAGCTTTGATGCTAAAGCAAAGAATTTTAAGCAGTGTAGAGATGTAACTGAGCTGAAAATGACAGTTGTGAGAAACAAACTAAAATACACTGGATGGCATTTCTTACAGATGTCATTTCTTACAGAAAAGAAAAAGAATACACGCTAAGCTTTGATGCTAAATCAATGAATTTTCAACAGATTACAGGGAATGTACTTGACTTATTTTATTTCGCCCCAAGTGGTGACAAATTAATATTGCTCTAATTGACTATCTATTATAATTAAATCGTTTGATTGATTGATTGATTGATTTTAATGGCATGTCAACCAGCATAGGTATGCTTTATGCCAAGGGGTTAGGGAATAGAGTTAATTGTACGTTCATATTTGCTTTTTTGTGTAGTTATTGATAAATTTTTTTCCACACCATCACGTTGAACACAAATATTTTACAAACAGATCTATTTAACCCATACGATGACAGTATCCCTTGCAGGAGAGTAGCTTCAACAAAAAAGAAGTGTCAAAGCGATTACTCTAAACTGCATTTGCAGGTAAGACGTCAGGTCTAAAGGCCTGGAGAGTGTCCAGTAAACTCCATTTATGGGGAAATGGTTGTTCCAATTTTTTTAATTTTCGATAATACCGTGAGTAAAAAAAAAAGTCTCATGAGGCAAATACGCATCACAAACCTCTTAAAAAGCTATAACACAAAATATACATATGAACTTACAATGAACGAGGTTCTGTAACCTCTAAGCATAAAATAACCCTTGACAGGTTGACGTAACGTTAAGATCAATTGATCAAACAATGACTCCATATTTAATCGCCTAAGACTGATGTAAAACCTCTTCCAGTGTTTTATTTTAAGAATTCAAAACAAACTTCAAGAGTTCACAAACACACACGTACGTGCGTCCGTACACACGCATGACAAGGTACGTCAGCCTTCAAGTTCACACACAAAAATTGAATAAATATATATTTCCATGCTTTAACTTGAAAAAAAAAAATGATCACGCCTTTCTTTGCAGGTAATCACCGTCATGTACAAAAAATTTTACTTGACATTTCCGACATAGTTTGCTCGAAGCAAACTTATATGAAATTCTCACTTAAAAAAAAAACAAGCGTATAAAATTAGTCAATAAAAAAAAACAACCTCTTTAACACGTCCTCGATATTTAAAGATTTTTACTCCGCTATTTTCTGAATAGGAACATTCAAGGGAGTGACGAAAGATGGTTTGAGGCAATTTATATACAAAAAGTAATTTCTATCATATTCTTATTTAGGTCTGGTTTGGTTTTCTTGTTTATCGGCATGTCATCCTTCTTGGGTTACTTAATGCTAAAGCAATCCTCGAAAAAAACAGAAGTATTAATGTCTAACTCATAGCTGATGGTATACGGAGATTAATATCTTTCTCATGAGTATAAGTTGGAAACTGAACGCAATAGTGTGATTGTTGTTCGAACAATGATGTCGCAGTCCAGCATGTTTGCCACAAGGCTACAGGAACTCCTACAATTCTCATTTAGGTATGATTTATAAAACCAAAATCAAGCATATATGTAATCTAAACAAAGTAACATAAATTGCTGCATAAGAGTAGATTTTTGTTTTGTTTTGTAGCATACCAATCTTCGTGGGTTATTTAACGCCAAATCCCTCCTTCTAGAAGAACAGTAGTGGTACTATTTAACCCATAGCTGTGAGACTAAGGGGGTTCATACCTTTCCCAAAAGTAATTTCCCGAAAGTTAACATAATATCGCGACTGAAGTTCGAACTTGCATTCTACAATTCCACAGTCCAGCACTTTAACTATGACACCGCAAGGACACCCACACCGGGTAGATTTTAAGTCCCACCAATTTTCTCTATAACCAGCGGTCAACTTCTACGGCGGGACTAAAATCCAAACCTTTACAATAGAATGTTCAAACCCCAGTCGGTTGGGGCTATAGAATATCTGACTAAATATCTGCAGAGGGGTAAAACGCCCAACAACGCGTTAATTTTACAGGACACTAAACCAGCTGATGGTGAAATTCCTGTCCTGGAGCTGTGGGCAATGTGCAGTAACCTACATTGTCATTATTCCATGCTCCTCTCTGCCTCGGTAGTTCATGCTAGGATCCCCTCAATAAGTCAAATTGAAATATTTAATCATTTTTTATGCATGAAACCATTTAACTCTGTGCAAACAAATGACTGAATTGTCAATGCTTGAAACCATTTAACTGGAAGCAGACGAACGTGCTCAGCTTCGTGTAAAGATTAAAACTCCTATAAACAATTCATTTACAGATCATATATATTTAGTATATATGTATAAGGGTAGAGTGTTCGCTAATAGCCCGGGTTCGATCCCATGTCCAATTATACTAAAGACTAAAAAAAAAATGTCACTTCATACCTTCTTTTTTAATGCCAATCATAATAATGTATGGATCAAGGGTAAAGTGGATCAATCCAAGGAAAGGAGTACCGCCCTCCCCTACACCTCGGTGTGGTAGCTATTGGAAAAAGAGCTTTCGGATCACCCTGGATTACGCTCACCAACTTTCCTTACTTTTATATGTGGAAATGATAGATTGTGGTGACAGTATGATCGAAAAGTGTGGAAGGTCAATTCTTTAACACAGGTTTAGAGATATCCGCGATAATTCGTTTTTTATTCCCATGTTCCTAATAATGAAATTTGGCTCTAATCGAGATGCTGGAGGGTTTTTACCATAAACAACAATCACTACTAAACTATGTCATAAAGTAAAGTGAAGTTGGCCACCCTAGTCGATGGTGACCCAAAGCTCTTTTTTCAATAGCTACTACACCAAGGTGTAGGGAAGGGCGCTACTCCTTTCTCTTGATTGCTCCTTTTTACGCTGGATGCATACTTTATAATGCAGAGTGTTAAACAAGGAGACATCAAGTGCCATTTTTTGAGTTTTTAGTATGACTCGACCTGGGATTGAACCCCGGTCTTGCGGGTCATTGTTAACTCTCAAACCCCTAGGCCAATGGACCGGTAATTTTCAAATTTCAAAGGAAAAAAAATGATGTCGGTGAACTGAGTTCAAATACTGGACGTGTCTGTTTAGGTTTCACTTTGTTCCAATGCCCTTATGGAAGGTATGCATCCCACTGATCTCCCACCAATAAACTATGGGTAAATAGTAGGATAGACTTGATGTCAAAATTTCCATAGGAAGGTGGAATTTTTATTGAAGGTATTCTTTGTTTTGCATTATGACGGAAATCGTCTATTTCGATCCCTTTTTTTACTATTAACTGGACCACTACCCAAGGAGGAGCACGTGGTGTAATGGTTATCATCATACGAAATTTAAGGTAAACTAAGTTCAAACGTTAGATGAGGCTGTTTGCATTTCTCATTGCAGCAGTACCTTTCGGGGAAAGGTAAATTCAACAATTTGCTATCCATTTGTCGGTGAACTGTAAACCATGCAGGGCTCTTTAAATTTGATATGGCAACCAGTCTAAGAGAAGAAAAAATCGGTCTTCAAACATGTCACCCGAATGTGGCTGGGGCCCCTTTTGGACACCAAATCTCGAAAAACTTCACCCATGAATCGACATGTTGAGACGGCTTAAACGATATGAGGTGAATGCAATCATACACTCTATCACACACATTCCTTTCCCGGCCGACTACTACGCTTCAGCCTGAACTATTCTCTTAATTTATTTGGCATCTATTTTTATAATAACACTTTCTCTGCCAAGTACAAAAGACGACGTAATTCATTCATAACAACCAATTATTATTCAGTAGAAAACCAGGTCAGTCGTCAAAACGAAATAAACTAGGTTTACAGCAAAACAAAATTTAAAGCACCAGACCGATTTCAAAATACAAATCATTGTGGAATTTAATCTTGAATAATTTATCTAAGGTGATCTCTCCGATGAAATAAAAGAGGGCGTTATCTAAAACTGTTGGTGAATTAGTGCAACTGTACAGTACAGAACTTATTCATTTAGTACGAGGTGAATTCCTTACGGTAGTACATATTATTAGTTAAGTCCTTTCTCCTCCGGCGGTACTTCGTAACGCTAGTAGATCTTAATTGTTTATTCCTTTCTACTGCGGGGGTTCTTGGTTACGGTAGGTCTTATTTGTTTACACCCTTCTTTTACGGGGTTCTTTCGTTACGATAGTTGACCTTATCTGTTTACACTCTTCTGCTATGGGGTTTCTTTGTTATGGTTGGTCTTATTTGTTTACACCCTTCTGCTAAGGTTTTCCTTTCTTACGATTGTAGATCTTATTTGTTTACTCCCTTCTGCTACAGGCTTACTTCGTTACGTTAGTTGATCTTATTTGTTTACACTCTTCTTCTACGGGATTGCTTCGTTACGCTAGTAGATCTTACTTGTTTACACCCTTCTGTTACGGGGTTCCTTCGTTACGGTAGCAGATCTTATTTGTTTAAACCGTTCTTCTACGGGGTTCCTCCGTTGCACTAGTTGATATTATTTGTTTACACCCTTCTTCTACGGGATTCCTTCGTTACGCTAGTTGATCTTATTTGTTTACACCCTTCTTCTATTGGTTTCCTTCGTTACGCTAGTTAATCTTATTTGTTTACACCCTTCTTGTACGGGGTTCTGTAAAGGTAACGTACCTGGGCATTCGAAGCGCGCACGAACGTGTCTGGCTTGTCGAAGAGAAACCGATATGGCTGCCGCGAGCATATTTGACGAGGGGAGATCTCGAACCAGCGAGAGGTAATGTACACGTATGCAAATTAGTTTTGGATCAAAGGCCATGATTGCCTTCGTTAAGCTTATTGATCCTATTTGTTTACACCTTTCATCGACGGGATTCCTTTGTTACGCTAGTTGATCCTATTTGTTTACACCCTTCTTCTACAGGATTCCTTCGTTACGCTAGTTGATCTTATTTGTTTACACCCTACTTCTACGGGGTTCCTTCGTTACGGCAGCAAATCTTATTTATTTACTCCTTTCTACAACGGTGTTACGGTAGGTCTTATTTGTTTACTCCCTTCTGCTACAGGGTTACTTCGTTAGGGTAGTAGATCTTATTTGTTTACTCCCTCTTACTATGCTGTTTCTTTGTTACGGTAGATTGTCTTTACTCACTTCTGCTACAGGGTTACTTCGTAAGGGTACTTGATCTTTTTCATTTAATCCCTTGTCCTACGGGGTTGCATCGTCATGGCTGTAAATATCATTTGATTACTCACTTCCCCTACGAGGTTTTCTCGTTACGGTTCTAGATCTTGTATTTTTCTCCCTTCTCCAACAGGGTTAATTTGTTCGTTCAATATTTCCTCAAATTGAGATGAAATATGACGTTCCGGTGTAATTCGTCGAGTGCAATTTCTTTTTCTTTTCGAATCCAAAAGAATTATCCGTCTGTCTGTATTACTTTGATTAATTGGTAGTTTTCACAGACATATTAGACAACTTTTAAGTCCCATGAATCATTTCTTGTGAATTTATCATTTATAATGAATTGCAGAGGTCTACAAACACGAAAATGAGGCTTATTGACCAACACTGGACCTATGCAGAGATCCAAACTTCTATACTTCCCATTCACTATATTTACCAGAAAAGTTAGTCATTCAATAAATAG
>CAUZXS010000492.1:112500-147500 GCA_963585895.1 Sepioteuthis lessoniana
CTATCAGTTTAGTTGGTCAAACCGAATCTATATTATGAGTGTTTTTTTTTTGTTTGCTTAATGGCATATAAACCTTTTTAGAAGAACAGTAGTGATGCTATTTAATCAATAGATGGGGGGAAAAGGGGGCTCATACCTTTCTTGAGAGCACTAGTCCGGAATTAAATGTGAAAACACGACTGGAGTTCGAACTCCCGAATTTGAATTCGACGTATGGCACGTTAGCCACTACACGACGGTGAATGCTCAATGATATATAGATCTAAAAAGTCCCAACAAAAATTCAATGTTCTGACCTTTCCTTCGGGATTAATTCCGATAGATTTTCTTTCAAGTTCCAGGAAAATTCACTATTCAGAAACGTTGTTAGCGCCATAAAAATTCACCTTAGAATTTTAAATCTTCACAATATTCACCAACTCTCAAGTAACATTCTCAACATTTACAAATCCTCAACTAAAGAAAGTTATATTTTCTCTACCTGTTAGAATGGGACGGATAAATTAATTCTTAGTTGACGTAACCAAAAACTATAACTATTGGTTGATTTTTCAATCAATACTATTCCTTGTTTAATCAAAACATGTTGTGAGTCGATCTGACGATTGAAATCAAAAGGTTAATGCGTACAATAAAAGTTATCAAGATAGAAATAATCAATATACATAGTTTTATAGAGTATGTCCCTTGTGGTACAGTAGTTTCTTTTGTTTAATATCAAATCAAATTTCTTTGCTTTTTAAATGTCCAAACCATCCTTGCAGATAAACAAAAGGGATACTACTTAACCCAAAGTTGGGAGGATAAGCGGTTTTATACCCTTCCAAGGGTAGTCCAAAAGTGAACGTTATAGCGAGACTGAAGTTCAAACTCGAGGCAGTAGACTGTTTAAAATATACTTGTTTAGTTGCCTTGCTAACACTAGTTTAGTTTCGTTTGGTTCTATAGGATTCATAACGATTGTAGCCTATATAATGCCAAATCTTCCTTATACATATAAATCAAATATACATGATTTGTAAACGCATTTTATTGACAAAGCTTTTAAATGCGACTAAGCTCATTCTTTTGCAAACAGTTAAATTATTCCAAGTATTGCTATGTTTAACTAACAATTCAATTAAATATCAGTTATTTGTTTACACACAGTTAAATGATCAAACAGTTCTATTTCTAACTATTCAATTTAGCATAAGTCATTTGTTTTCTCTCAGTTTAAATGTCAAACAGTTAGAACCTTATCACGTACTACCATTCTAAGTCAGAAGGAATCTGGATTCGATGGCAATGAAGGGATAGTTCACATTCCCCAAAGCTCAAATACTGGAGCCTCAGCATCGGGTAGTTTAATGTTGTATCCTGCCTATTCTTTTAGAAAAAAATACCACTCTGCAGAATATTTTAGAGCCAGAACCGACTGGGCTTTTGCTAACACTGGTTCTTGTTGATATTGATGCTTTATTTTAGAACGAAGTGAAGAATGTTTATGAGGATTTCTTAGTTAACTCATGTAAAATCAGAATTTGGATGATTAAAAACTCAAATTTAGTACGGAAGTCAACTATAACACATTACAATTCTGAAATGTTGACTAGAAATAGCGTTATTCTGTAAGATTATTTAAGTCTTTATGATTTTTTGTTGATTTTTTTTTTTTTACCGTTCTTTGTCTTGCTTTCAGTTACATACAAATATCGTGAGATTTTTTTCTGCTTTCTGTCACATACATAAAAATATAATGAGATTTTTTTTGCTTTCTGTCACACTCATAAAAATATAGTGAGAATATTTTTTTGCTTCATGTCACATACATAGAAATATAGTGAGATTTTTTTTTTTTTGCTTTCTGTCACATACATAAAAATATAGTGAGAGTTTTGTTTTACTTTCTGTCACATACCGAAAAATATAGTGAGAATTTTGTTTAGCTTTTTCGTCACATACATAAAAATATAGTGAGACTTTTTTTCTTGCTTTGTCTCACGTACATAAAATATAGTGAGAATTTTTTTTCGCTTTCGTCACATACATAGAAATATTATGAGAATTATTTCTTTGCTTTCTGTTACATGCATACAGATATAGTGCTTTGATTTCTTGCTTTCATTTACATACATACATAGTGAGATTATTTTTCTTGTTTTCACTTACATACATAAAATTTTTGTGAGAAGTTATATTTTCTTGCTTTCACTTGCATACATGCAAATATAGTGTGATTTTTATTGCTTTCAGTTACATACGTAGAAATATAATGAGAATTTCTTTCTTGCTTTCAGTTCCATATGTACAAATAGAGTAAGATTGTGAGATTTTTTCTTACTTACATAAAAATATTGTGAGATTTGTTCTTGCTTTCCCTTACATACATACAAATGTTGTGAGAATTTTACTGAAGGAGAAGTTAGTCAAATCTTTTGCAAAATTTTGGTTCATGCTTATTTGTGGCGTGTCTGTCACGTGATAAACCAAAGCAGTTAAAGCTGTTGTAAGCACTTTTTTTGTAGCTAGTACCATGGTAGTTGGAGCATCTATTCAATGTAGCCGTCTTCAGCCTCAATCACCGCCTTGATACAGATCCGGAACTGGAAGTATGCCTTTTCAACAAGCGCCGGTGGGAGCTCGACGAATACTCGGTGGATGGCGGCGATCAGGCTGGCTTTGGTGCTATGGGAGGTATTGTTGGTGATGTTCTCAACGTATGACCAAAAGGAAGTAGTCCAGTAAGTTCAGGTTAGGGGAGGAGGGGGCCAGTGAGAGAAGAGTACAAAGTCGTAGCACTCCTTCTGAAACAAAGCCTAGGTCTCTTTGGACTTGTGGACCGGCGCCGAGTCCTGCTGCCACACCCAGGGTCTGCCACTGGCCACTTGATTGCACCAGGGGATCACCACACTCTTCAGCACATCCAGGTACACTATGGTGTTGACTTTCAAGCCGACTTTGAAGATATGAGGTGGCATGATGTGGCCCTAACTTGAAACCACATCAAAGACCATAACCGTTGCCGGAATCTTTGTTTTCATCTGCCTGGGCACGTCCCTGTTATTCGTGGCAATCCAGATTTGCATTTTGAGGGTGCTGTCAATGGTCCTGTTGTCATAACTTGGATCGGTAGAGAGTAAGATTTGTACAGCGGCGCATCTCAGATCTCGCTCATTGAACATTGTGTCATTTTCAGACATGATACAAGGCTCCTATCACTCTTGGGATTCGTACACAACTGGCCAACTAGTAGATGGTCTGCAACAAAAAAAGAAAACCGGTTTTCATTAAACGGAAATGGAATCATATCGTTTTTTCTAGGGAGACAATTTTATCGTTCCACCCTGTATATAATTTGGAAACATTTTGCTAATTACATTTTCAAACGAGATTGAGCTCATTTTATTAGCACGCAGTTAAATAGTTTCAAGTATTGCTATAAATCACCAACAATCCAATGAATCATCAGTCATATTTTAACGTTAAATAATCAAACATATTTATTTCAAACAATTCCGCTCATTCAAAATGTCAGTTCTATTTTGCCATAGATATAACCATGTCAGATGCTACCACTCGGGACAGAGTGTCATTGGTAACAATGGTATTGAAGAGATATTCTTCATTACTCTAATCTCAAAGGCTGGAGCCTCATCATCAGATGGTTTAATGTTGTATTTGGGACATTCGTTAGAGATGTCTTACTCCTCTACAGAGATACAATAGGTGTATTCTACATCCCAAGCTATCTGAGCTTGTTAACACCGTGAATGGAGCCAAAATCATTTGTTGTGCGACAGGTGAAGGAGCACGTTATCACACTATGGAAACCAGACGTCTCAAGAAATTTCACTCGGATTACATGAAACTTGACCATTATACAAAGTCAGGTAGACCTAAAACGGTTGATTCTCAGGTTGTGCTTGAAGTCAGAGTAAAATTCGGTGAGAAGTACTAGGAGACTATCAGGCGTGCGCATTATCTGACACTTAAATGGGGTTTATCCCCTTGACGACCTCGGGGCCAAAAGCAGCCAAAGCTCCCGAATTATGCCTCACGTTACCAAAATATTGCAAAACTTTTGACTCACCTATATAGATACGTTATATAATTGCGGAAGGATTTTTTATATTCTCAATTTTCGTTTTGTATATCTTATCTTTCTGTTTAGTTAGCCTGAGAACCTTTCGGCTTAGTGCATGGGTTAGTTTGGTGCACACATTGAGTGCAGGTGTTCATGCGCGCGCGGGGAGGATTTGACAATTACAGATGTCACAATAAAATCCCCAGAGAGAAATGGGACAGGGGACGTAGATGACGTCATGCCTGGAAGCATTTGAGATTTGAAAAAAAGCAGAGTTTAGATTTAAACTCCGAACGAGAGAGTTGAGATTCGAGTCTAGAGGAAGGTAGTCAATTTTTGGTCACGCCGAAGCGAGACCAGTTGGGGTCTACGAATTGTGCTGCACGTTTGTTGAAGAAATTGTGTCTCTCTCTCCTCACGTTGAAAGACCTTAAACTCAAAAAGGTAATAAAAAGTTTCCTACCAGAACCAATTTCGAGTGTTTTCGGATTTCCGTATCGGTATGACGTATGCATATCTTGGTTGGTATCACGTATGCATATCTTGGTCCATACCTTGAATACCAACATACCTACATGAATAGAGAAAATATTGTAAGATTAGTAAATATTATACTAAATATATCTTGAAATAGTTTTGTTCACAAAAAAGAAACAATCATACGAAGCTTGACAATATCATGATTTTTTTTTTAATTATATATCTGTTTTTTCGTGACGAGAAGAAAATCTTCATTCTGATCAATAACATGGCGGCATAGATTTAGTTTGATAAAAAAAAATACTTGTTCATTTACTTTGGTGACTTTCAAAACAAATTGAAGAAAGAAAGAGAGTTAGGTCTGTTAACAAAGATGGATATTAAAAAGTAAAATGAAAGAGAGTGAAAAAATGTCATTTTAAAAGGAGTTATTGAATAATTTTTTACCAGACTTACTTTAAATTTCATTCGTAAATTTGATTTTCTAAAATTTGTTACTTTATTCCGCTTTTATAATTTTCAATAATATACAAATTATGACAATATGTATAGTATACATAAGGTTGTATACATACATGTACATGCAAATATTTAGACTTGAGTCGGCCCGTCTACGTTTATATATATATATATATACCAACCCCACCGTACTGGCAGGATTTGACACGAAGTCAATTTTTAAGCAGAGTTTAAGAGGATTGGTCGCCGAACCAAGGCTAAAGAACACGCTCTGCTCTACTATCTACCCATAGCTAGAGGGAGAATATTTAGATTCTTACCTTTCCCAAGTGCTGTATAAAATTTAATAAAACTAGTGTTGCCGTGTCCATTTCCAGCGACAATAACGTTTACATTGCAGGGACGATTTTGTACCATTATTGTACCCTTTTGTACCATTTTGTGGGTTATATATATATATTAGAGTTTTTTTTG
This sequence comes from Sepioteuthis lessoniana, assembly GCA_963585895.1. Classification (NCBI taxonomy): domain Eukaryota; kingdom Metazoa; phylum Mollusca; class Cephalopoda; order Myopsida; family Loliginidae; genus Sepioteuthis; species Sepioteuthis lessoniana. Next base: position 117,980 of record CAUZXS010000492.1, read on the forward strand.
TGGAAATATGTGCATGAATTTGTATGAAGAATATAGTCGTGTGAAAATATATCAACATGCTTCCAACAAAATTTATGTATTCCTACGTATATTCACCAAAAATACCTTAATGTACACAATTACTTATGTACTCGTGTATGCACATAGAAAACCATACACATACACACATATACGTATACATATATAGCGTGTGAGAGAGAGGGGAGGAGAGAGTGAGACAGAGCTAAAACATGTGTGAGGGGCACCTCGTTTGAATAATTATTTGTTATGAAATATCTTCTTGATATATAAAATTTGTCCATCTGATCACCAACACACAAATAGCCCTATGTAGGCATTAAATTAAAAAATGTTCATATTAATTAGAATACGTGGGTATAAACATCTGGTTGTAAGATATATTTGATCATTAACAATAAAAGTATATGCTTTTTAATCTATTAAATTCTATCAATCTATGTAGGTAGGTTTCTAGTAGTCTATGGCTTAATTCAAAAGGTATTTCTGGTCATTCTTTAACCAAGCAATCTTCAAAATCATCATTTTCATTCATACATTAGCTCCCACCATTAATTATCCAAAAGTTTTAAATCAAAGTTTCCAGTCGGTCTTCAGAGAATATCGATCTCATCCAAGCGATTTTTATCAAATGACATGTTTGGTACCACTTGGATATTGACGAAAAAAGGTTGATGGGAACGACACTGGAAGCAATACTCTAGAAAATAACAGCCGTACGGCTACTAAACCTCCCATCTCATAAATCATACGAATAAGACATTCAAGACATGCTTGGAAGGAAAGATCTTATAAGTGGCATTTTTCATGGGCTCTAGCACATCGACACACCAGTGTTGGTCGACCATCCCGTGTACTGAGAATGGCTGTCGTCTATAGGACCTATCCTGAGTGATGGCTTTTATGGATGGATGGCGAGAGATATTCTAGGGAATCGATGCTGTCGGCGCGCGTTGATCATAATGATTATTACTCATTTTTAATACACTGTTTCCGTTTCTTTGTTTAATGGCATATCAGTCATTGTGAGTTATTTAATTCCAAAAGCATCGTTGAAAAAACAATAGTGGTACTATTTAACTCATAGTTTGAGGAATAAGAGGATTTATGCCATTCCCTAAGAGTATTAATCTGAGAGTTAACGCAATAGACAGCTGTTTCGTCCTTATTAGGTCTCATCAGCAGTGTATACCGTGATCTCCCCCCACTGGAGATCGAACCAGCGACAACAGAATGCAGAATCGAAACTTTACCACTAAGCCATTTGGCCACATCATATACAAGCGTTACAAAATTAACTTATACAGTTCTTTTCGATATAGATCATCTATTTGCACACAGTTAAACGAGTTCATATTTTCTAATTTGACACTAACAATTTTATTCAATATGGATCATTTATCTGCACACAGTTAAATTGATTCAAATTGGCCTAGTGGGTAAGGTGTCCGCCAATGGTCCGCGTCATACCAAAGACTTTAAAAATGGTACTTGATACCTAGTTGCTTTACACTCAGCAATCTAAGGTACGTATCAAGGGTAAAGTGGAGCAATCCATGGAAAGGAGTAGCGCCCTCCTCTACACCTTGGTGTAGTAGTTATTGAAAAGGGAGCCTTCGGATTGCCCTCGACTACAGTCACCAACAACAACAACAATTGTTATTTAAGATAACTACTCCCGAAAATCAATTATCTACCATAAACAATATGCATACAACTATATGCTTTTAAATAACTAATAATTATAATTGTACTTTGTAAATAATTGAACTGTTCTATTCGACGAATAGATAAGACCCTAACGGGTACTAGCATTTTGGATTAGAGTTAACCTGAGAGTAATGGCAATAAAGTGATACTCTTCATTCCATAAACTCCAGGACTAAAGCCTCACGATCAGAATAAGTTTAATGTCATGCCGAGGAGAGTGTTTTTTTCCGATAAAGCTCAAACTATATAAGAGAGTACCATATAGGATCAACCGTTGACCGAACGTTCGTCACGATCGTCAGATATGGTGTTTTACCAATTTTGGTACTAGAACCGACGAGTTCTGCCAGCAAATTGCTGAAATCTTTTCCTCTCAAAAAAATAAAAAACTATTCGAAAAAACAACCTGTGTTGTTTGAAAAGTCAAAACTTGTAAACATTTTGATTAGATACTTTTTAGTCAATCTGTGTTTTGAATGAGAAATGGTGAAAAAAAATGATGTAAACATTATTTAAGTTGATTTATAATAAAAAAAATGGAGGACAATGTATTTGAAAAGTTGTTTACGTTACAAAATGTCGTTTATGCGAAATATTTTGCATAAATAAAAAAAATTCTATCGAATTGCACGTCGATTTGAAAAATCTACTAAATCAATTTTTTTTTTTAAATTTCAACAGAATTTATTTATATTTTCAGCATTTATTCATAACTGAACGAATCTTTGTTTTTGAAAATATATCAACTACTGTGGGCTGATTGATGCCAAAGTCACCCTTGTAGAAGAACCGGTATGACAGTAATTAACCTCTACCTTTTCCTTGGTTATTAGATCAAAAGGGAACGTTATAGCGCGAATGGTGAAAAAGAAAAAAAATTCTGCAATTTAGCCATAACACCGAGTCAATTTTTGTAAACGACGTATAGCTAGTTTGAACTCAGCCAATAACTTCTCTTTTACCGGTTTGCTGTAAGCGAGTTTAAAGAGCTTAGTTTACCCTTCAATCTGTCAAAAAGCTGTTTATAGATAGAAAAGATTGCATCTTACCTATCTCAATGTGCGTTAGCGCAACGTGCAAGCAAACTTGTCCAAGATTTAAAATTAACTCACCGTGCTTGTTTTCCATGGGAGCTGTTACTGGTGATTTTTCCGTATGTTCTCAACAATATTTAATTGTATATCAAGTATCACCTGATGTCATAACTTGGAAGTATTTTTCGGTTGTTCAAATTACTTCGTCAATAACGTACACATCAAATTTTACAAGAAAATTCGGAAAAGTAAATTATATCGCTCGCGGAGTTTTGTGCCCAGGGCTCTCTTTGTCTCTTTCTCTCTCTCTATCTTTCTCTCTCTCTCTATATATATATGTAGTTATTGTTGACGACCGTAGTCGAGGGTGACCCGAAGGCTCCCTTTTCGATTGCTACTATACCAAGTCGTAGAGAAGGGCGCTATAAGTGCGTCTTACTTATTTGACTCCATATATATATATATATATATATATAACTCAATTAGTTCAGTCGGCTGGGCCAGTAGATTACACAAATTGCAACTCTGCTGAAGGGTAAGAATTCCCCCAACGAGTGTCGCGGATATGACACTAAACAATCTGATGTTGAGGCTCCAGCAATGGAAAATGTGGATTACCCCTTCATTGTCATTACTCTCAGGTCCACTTTGACCCCAAGTAGTTGTACTGAGAGCGTCCTGTCTATGTGTCGAACAAAATGTTTTGGCCTTTAAACTGAGTGTTATACTAAATTAAATTTGTTTAAATAGAACTGTTTGATCATTTACTTGGAACCGTCTAACTAGGCATAAACGAGTGAGTAATGCTGAATAGAATAATTTTTTATATAATCAAGGAATTATCTTTATATTAACTATTTCTCGGTAATTATATTTTATCATTCATTTTGATAAGGCTTTGAACTATTCGAGTCTCTTAGTTCATGTGCAGAGTCATTGGGTGCAGTTTTACGCTAGCATGCAAGGGATATGACAATCACTATTTGTCATAATAAATCCCCAGACAGAAAATGTGGCTGGAGTTTGGATGACGTCATGCCTGGAAGATATGGTCCTGAGAATTTGAGAATTTTGCAAAAGATGTCAGTTGAGATTGGACGATTGAGGCGGGAGTTGAATTCTGGCCGTTAAAGACGAGAGTTGATGATTGGACCATAAAGGCTATAGCTTGATTTTGATCGATGAAAGATGTAGTTGGTTATTTCGAATCTCTACCAACAGAGATCTTAATCATCACAAGATGCACCGCGCATTGGGATAGGGGCAGCATAATATGGTCAGCATAGTATGGATAAAAAAGACTTTTAAGAATTGTGTTTCTCTCCTCGTGTCGCCATGGACCGAGGTTAGGGATTAATAAACCCATTCGTACCGGAAGCGACTGAGTCCTATCTATTTGCATATGTATTTGTTTATGTATTGTATTACGGTTGTGATTGATTTCATCACGGTATACAACAATTTAATGTTAGTAGCTATACTTAAAAACGTTTTGTTGTGTGCCAAAGAAATGATCTCAAACATATATGGACAAAATGTTTCCAAATTACACACACACACACACACACTCACACATCTCTCTCTCTCTATATATATATATATATAAAGAGGATTAGGCATTAAATAAACAACAAAAGTTAAAATGCTCTAAAACCAAATCAAACCAAACCAAATCAAACCAAACCATAAATGTCACTCTACGTCGTATAAGGGTTATCTTTCGGTTAATTACTGGCAGAATTCTAATGCTGCCGTAACTCTTAAATTAAACCACAAACAACTCTGCAAATGTAAACAGAGTCTAAATGTATATAAACCTTTGAACTGGCCTAATCGTCGTGTAGCCTGCGAATTTTAAGCAAAAATTATTTTCGCCAGATTCATAGTTTAAACTTGAATATTTATTTTTCTAATGCCTGTCTAAATTAAGGTGCGTCTTATAAGCCGTCAAACTATATATATATATATATATATATATCATGGGAATTAAAATAGGTAGCATATTGAATTAGGTAGTACTATAATTATATGCCAATATCAAACGGTCTTCATCTGTTCTTTATACCAGTAAACAGATTCATGGAATCTTACTCTGATGTTCTCCATAATATCCGTTCAGCTTTTCTAATAAATGTTCTCCTCTAGAGGTGTCAGTATTTTTTTATGAATCTCTGTTAAAAGAAATTAAGAATATATTGATATGGATGGGACAGCAGCGAATCATGAGTGCAACCCATGAAAGCATTAAAAATGTCTAGTCACACTGAGTGCATGACGTGCATCTTAAGATCTGATATATATTCTGATTGTTTTCACTTCCGAAATATTTTAACATAGTAACAAGCATAGGAGGACTCTGTCACTGTCAGCATGTACAGTTAAGGGTTAAACCCTAAGAGGGACTACATTGTATGAAAATATGGAATATTTGTACGGCTGATACAGTCCTTATTGCAAAACCTTTAGGTGTGTATTAATATCCAGTCGGCGTCCGAAGTCTATTTTTGTGGATTATTCGTGTATAGAATATATGAGGGATTTCATATAAATCTATACGAGTCCTCGATGTATGGTTATTGTTATATATTCCTTTTCAAGATTATATGAGAAAACTCACATACAGGAAGTATACAGTGTAACTTGAAAAAAATTCAACCATAATTAAATTGTCATTATACATTTATTACGATGAAGAATATAATCTTCGTCTCTTCAGATGATATACACGCTTCATTTGAGAAGGAAGAACAGCAAATAGGGATTACAGTGTATATATATATATATATCCATGACCAGAAAATCCAGCAAACACCTACATGTGACATGCGAAACACTGAACCGCTGTTTCGACCTTATTCGGTCTCATCAGCTGTGCATACCATGATCTCCACATATAGAGATCGAACCGGTCACCCCAGAATGCAGAAAAAGAACTTCTACCAATGAGCCATTAGTTCTACCACACATAAACGATGCAAAATTAACTACTCATGGTAAGAAAGCACTTTGGTGGAGATCACGGTATGCACAGCTGAGGAGACCCTATATGGTCGAAACCGCTGTTCAGTGTTCCGTATATCGCATGTAGGTGTTTGCTGGATTTCCTGGTCATGGTAATTTAATTAATATAGTATCAATTCCTCTAATTATATATATATATATATATATATATATATATATATATATATATATATATATATATATATATATATATATTGTTTAGGTGAAAAGGAAGGAGAGACAAAACAAACAAACAAAATTATTAAATGTATTAAGAGCCCAGAAAAAGTGTGTTCCGGTCGTCGAACCCTTTTTGGTTTTTCGTAGCAGGTGGTATTTTTGTATAATGTAAGCCTGTAAAGTAGATTAGATTATTTGCTTTTTATTTTTATTTTTACATTTTTCATGTGTTAAGTCCCTACATAGATTTTTTGGTCAATCTTCCACCCCGCAAAAACCTAACGGGATCTTCAGGGGCACCTACTGAATGTTAACAATTGAACCATGGTTGACGTTAGTTTGGTTATATAAGCCGAAACACTATTGCATAGTTTGGAACAAGCCGCTGCAGGCATCGGCCTCCATGTCAATGCACTCAAAACTGAATACATGTGATTTAATCAACCGGGCCACATTTCCACTCTTGACGGTACCTCTTTGAAACTGGTAGACAAATTCACCTCCTAAGGAAGCAGTGTCTCATCCACCGAAAAAGACATCGACACGCGATTAACGTACAGATGGACAGCTATCGATAAGCCATGGATCATATGGAAGTCAGACTTGAACGATGAAATGAAATGCAGTTTCTTCCAGACAGCGGTCGTGTCGATACTTCTATGTGGATGCACAACTTGGACGCTAACAAAACAGCCGGAGAAAAAGCTAGGCGGCATTTACACAAGAATGCAACGAGCAATATTTAACAAGTCCTGGAGGCAAGCTATGTGAGGATACGGGATGTAGCCCTGAAAACCTGCCAGAGGAAATGAACGAGAAGTGGCAAGAGAGGGTCAGGGATATCCGTGCTGGCGGCACGAAATGATGATAAGGGTGATGATGATATATATATATATATATATATATATATATATATAATGTTAATAGAAATAAATATATATGTATGCGTATGTGTATGTGCGTGTACATATACATATATATTCTTCATTTTGGGTGTGTATGCGTGTGTTATGTCCGTGCATATATATATATATTTGTGATAAATATGCTCCATTTGCTCTTTCTATATTTTTGTCTGTCTCTCCGCTCTCTATCCATATTTCTTGCTCTCTCTCTCTCTCTCTCTCTCTCTATATATATATATATATATATATATATATGTGTGTGTGTGTGTGTGTGTGTGTGTGTGTGTGCATCTAGATGTGTCTGTGCGGGTGTGTGTATGTGTGTATGTGTAGGTGTGTGTGAGAAGCATATTTGTCTCTTTATGTAAATATTTATAAGGAGATATTTGTTTATACAAGTGTGCTTTTGTATAATCTACAGTGTATATACGATTTCGTTGAAGAGTATATTCATACATTTATATTCGGGCGTCTTTAAAGTTTTACAAAACATATTGACGCTAAATATTTCATATTTTTGGTGATCAGCCTCGTACTTTTGCATGCATATTTTGTCTGATGTTTCATTCATCTGTATATAATATAAATAGAATTAATTTCTTTGATATATATGTATGATTCGAAATTTCATTTAAAAGAAAATATCAAATTAGTAGTTTCAATGTACATGAATACGTTATAAATTGAGATTTGCATTTATCCATACACAAATATCCTCACGCACTAATATATATATATATATATATATATATATATATATATATATATATATATATTTTTATATATTATTTGCTTTTTTCTAATGTGTCAGAATTGAATTTCCTATCCGCATTCTTTTAGTAAAAGCAAACCAGAAATTTCACACACACACACACACACACACACACACACACACACACACACACACACACACACATATATATATATATATATATATATATATATATATATATATATATATATATCAGGTTCACTTTTTTATTAAAAGAAAACAGGTGGAAATTTAATTTTGTCATTGTAGACTAAAAAGAAAAATCAATTTTTCGACGATTCAGAAAGAACATTTCTGAATAATATGATCTTTATTTCATTTTCTGATTTCCAATTCATATTTATAAGATTACTTTCGAATTTTTCCTGAAAATTTTACTAATTTCTCTAAGTTTGGCATTGTTCCTATTTTGCGAATAAAAAAAAATGAAACAAATACAAATAAGTATATTGAGAATAATCTTGGATGGGAAAAAAGGAGATTACCTCGGATTAAGAAAAGTTACTACATTAATTCCTATTAAGAATATAAATCTTTCTTTACTGCTAACTGAGAAAGAATAACGGTTTCATAATCTTGGAAAACTTGGTGCTGGATGCAAAGTACAATTGATAATAAAGCGACAGTTCCTAAATGCGAAGGTAGTAAAATGTTCAATATAAATAAAGAAATATTTTGGTAACACCGAGACTATCCGTGAACCAGTTGTATTCCCGTTATAATTGCTGCTCATAAGCATATTAACGCTCCTATCTAGAGGGGAGGGATGAATTTTCATTAAGAGTAATAGCTATTCTCGTAATATCAGAAATTGTCATGGTCTAAATTTGCCTTTCAGAGTACCCTAGCACACAAACAATGAATTTAAAGCAGTAGGTTGGTTTCTCAATTGTTTTCTTATTTTAAATTTAAATAACTTTATTTTAATTACTCAAGAAAATATGATATATCTTTTTTGATGGATTAAGTGTACATAAATGTGAACACACACAAACACATAGATAGATAGATAGATAGATAGATAGATAGATAGATTTTGGTCCACATCCTTATATACCATAAATTTTTAGGTCGCCTTCTTTCACATCAATGAGGGATTACTTGGCGATATGCATCAACCCTTCAAGAAGCAATTTATTTGTTGTAATCGGTTAAATCATACTATACATCAAGTTACGGATTGTTCCATGCTATTGGTACTACTAATTATCTGTAGCTGCAGAAGGATCAATGGATTCTTGCATTTAGCTCGTCCAGGACCTAAATGTTATATTTTCATGCATTCATAACGGTTAACGTTACACAATCGTTAGTATCTCCTCGGGTTTTGTCACTTTTATCCACTTTGTTTACACACACACACGCACACACACACATACATACACACACACACGCATATATATATATATATATATATATATATATATATATATATATATATAGTATGATCGGAAGAACAATTTAACTGACCTTTCTTTTGGGATTTGTAATTTCTTTTCAGCAGGCCGCTGTCAGAAGCAGCAATCCTTTTCAGAACCCCGTATGTAATGACTATCTGAAGAGGATGGCTGCTTGTCACAGCAACTTACCGAAATAAATTTATTATTGCCAAAGCAAGGTCTGTTGAGTTTAACTTCCAATTATATCATATAAAATTGGTCAGGATGATATTTGTAAATTTATATATTGAGCACTCCTGAAGAACTATAAGAATCTTCTTATATATTTTTCATCTGAATAATTCCACACTTATCAACTCTGGATAATATATATATGTATATATATATCTATCTATATATATATATATATATATATATATATATATATATATATATATATGAAGACTGGCAAATGATAACCGTATTTGCCACCAAATTTGTCGCACAAATATCTTAATTAACGAATAATTGGTATGGTAATCACTACAGGAAATTTCAGCATTAGGAGAATTTCACGTGGTATAATGGTTAAAATGGTGAACTCCTGTCTCGAAGTATGCGAGTTCGATCTCTAGTCACGCTATTGCGTTTACTTTTGATCTAATTCTCCCAAGAATGTTATTAGATCACCTTATTTCCCCAGCTATGGGTTAAATTTTATCATTGGGGCTCTTCTACAAAGGATTCTTTGGCATTAAATAACTCTAAAAGATTGCTATACAAACAAAGAAACAAAAGAATACTGAATTTAAACCTGTCAAACACCGTTTATAAATTTCACAATCAGTCAAGACCTTTTCGTGTGGATAGGTTGGCAAATTCATACGTATACATATTCATATACATATTTACCAACCCCTCCGCTCGGACAGGATATGACACAAGGTCATTTTTTAAGCGGAGTTTAACAGGTTTGAATTCAGAGTTTTCCTTCTCCTAGGCTAGTTGCCTCACCAAGGCTGAAGAACTAGTCTGTCCTACTATTTACCCATTGCTCGAGGGCGAATAATTGGATTCATACCTTTTCCAAGGGTATTAGTGCTATGTGAAATGAAATCAGTCTTGTTCAGGATTTGAACTCGTGTCGCCGTGTCCATTTCCTACGACGATAACGATTACACCACGGACAAATTCATACGTATAAGCGTATTGGTATCTCAGCTAATGTTTAGAACCAGTTAAGTTCTTCTTGAAATCCAGGTCAATGGTAATATTGTTGTTTCTGTTTGTTAAAGAGGGAAGAATTTTTTAAAAACTCTTTCCTATCGTGAAAATAGTTGACTGTAAAATGATGTTCAGCTCAACGCAAAGCACATCAGTTTTTTTCGATATTCATAATTGAGGTGCTTAACTTTTTATTCTCTTTTCTTTTTTACAGACAGAATCTTAGAGGGTTAAGCTCCGACAATGAATTACTTGCGACAGAAAAGATGAATAATAATAAACAAAGTACTCCCCATTCCGATAAAAACTAAACCAAGTAAAAATTATTACCTGAAAGTGAGAAGGAGTCGCAATATTTTATTACTAAAAGCGTCATTGAAAGAAAAGAAAATATCGAATTGTGTGTTTCACTCCAAAGAATTTTCATTTTCTCTTGGCGGTAGTGTAGACGGAATCATCAGTCACTCATCATGTGAGCACTTTTAAGATTCAAGAGTAAAAGTGCAAATTCACAAATGGCTGCCAGTGATCATGAAACTCCACTTCCACACAAGTTTTTGTATGTGTGTGTGTGTGTGTGACAAAAAATGACGAAAGAAGAAACTATTAAAGAAAACGAAAATAACTTTACCTATGCGAAACATATATGCCCATTTATGCATATGTTTCGCATTTTACAATAATTTATTTTAAGTCAAGTAGTTTAGTTGTTAACATGCTGGGCCGCAACTTTGTATTAAGCGAGTTCTAACTCCAGTCACGCAATTACGTTCGATTTTAACCAGTAAGCTTAGAAAAGGTATGAATATCCTTATCCCCACAGCTATAGGTTGAATAATATTACTACTGTTCTTCTACAAGGATGCTTTTGGCATTAAAACATCCAAGAATGTTTATATACCATTAAACAAACGTAACCAAACCAACAAACCAGGATTTTTTTAATAACTAAGATAGGATAAGAAACAAGTTTAGAAAAAAAATTATAAAAAAAAAAATCTCAAAGTGAGTTTTATTTCCATCTTGTCTTCCAATCTCTCTAATAAACTGGTCAACATCGATAGTTATCAAAACTATTTTGTCTGTTACTTTACAAAAAGAGATTCATAACCCCCAGTAATTTTCCAAGATTGTGTTCTCGACCGCTGTTAAAAATTGTTCTTCCGCTATTTGATAGGTTTAGCGTTTTATTCTGTCTGGTGTCTAGCCAACCACTTCATTAAGACCGTTTAGTCACTGAGTTTGATAGATATTGTGACTGTCGATCGTTTTCCTCTACGCTGTTCCATGCTTTTTGCTGTCTGAACTTTTTTAGTCTTTGTTGGGAGGAATAACTAAAATCTTTTTATTTTTTTTGTACACACATTTTTTAGTCATCTAAGACGTCTCTCACATATTACAAACTGTTCAATTTTCGGAAGCTTACTGGACTGCTCTTTTCAACAACTTTCGGCTTAACTATTTCATTTATCAATGAAAAACTGGCTTTCAAACGACGTTTGGGGGTTCAGTCCCAGTCAATAGAAGAGAGGTAACTTCAGTTAGCTGACCTGAACAGTTTAAAACGTTCCAAATAAATACATGTTCACTTATTTAATACCAAATGAAAAACAAATATGGCTACAATGTCAAGTGTGTCTCTAAAAGCCATGCACTCAATAAAAGAAATTAAAAAATAACCATTAAATTTTAATAATTCCTGTGCTGATTTAATTTTTTCTGGAAAATATCCAATGCAGTTTTTTGTGTTTGTGCTTTACTGTTTGTACAGTATAAAACCCAGCTTTTTGTTATATCTACTTTCAAATAATGCGAAAGTTTCCAGATTTTATTTAAAAAAACAGCTTTTTATTGTGTATTCGATATTGATTTTTCAATGAACAATATGCCGGGAACTTTTGCTCATATCTAGTATTATACAAATTACAACCCAAAATTAACTGTGTAAAGAAAATGTGTACTTATACAAAACTGAATTAGCGGAATTAGCTGCTTGACTAAACTGAATAGCTTGAAATTGAAATGTTTTTTCACATTTAAACTGAAGTAGCTGCTTGACTAAACTGAATTGCTTGAAATAGAAATGCTTTTTTCACATTTAAACTGCGTAATTATGCTAAACTGAATGGTTGAAATAGAACTATTTTCATAAAAATAGATTTGGCGTTAAATAACCTACAAAAGTTTACATGCCATAAAACCCAAACAAACAACCGGAACAACCCAAAAGTTTGGAATATAACATGCATGAATTTCTGTATATGAGCCACAGTGGTTTCAACTTTGGAAGAAACTGTGAAGTAAACTCAGCTAGCTGAGCTTGACGATTTAAAACTTACGAAATTTATCACACCGGGCCGTATAAAAAATACAACCAGTCTGTAAACCAGCAAACTCTGATTTGTCTAGGTGACTATTAGCACTCCATTACAAGCTTCTTGTAGCGCTCTTCGAGTGAACTACCTCTCACACACACACACACACACACACACACATTTATATGTGTAGATATGAATGTGTATCTATGAATTTATGGTGAACCGATTTCAAATACTGTATGAAGCTGTTTGTATTTGACAAAGCAACCAATACTTTTGGAAAAGGCATGCATCCAAATGTTCTCCCTTCATCCATCGGTAAATAGTCGGACAGACTGTGCACATTAACCGGTTTGTATTTCACAAAACATCGAATGCTCTTGGAAAACGCATGCATCCAAATATTCTCCCTCCATCCTTCTATATGTAAATCGCAGGACAGAGTGTGCGCTTTAACATGGGAATGATTACCTGTCTAGGAGAATGAAGACACAGAATTAAAAACCTGTTTGACTTCGCTTAATAAATTGACTTTGTCTCACATTTTCATTGTGCGGATATAGATAGATATAATTTACTTCATATTTCTAGGAAAGGTTGGAGGACACAATGAAATACGACTGACCTCAGGAAAAAGCAATGCAATCGATAAAATTCAATCACTATCGTGTCATACGGAAAAGGGATACGAACCTATAATGTGGGATACGAATCTATTATGTCTGAAAACAATGCAGTTTGGTCTCTATATAACTGTTCACCTGTCTCGATAATAGAGTGAATCTTATTCCGAGATTATAATACGCTTGAAAGGATACAGACTCAGGAGTTCCCGAAGTAGACAGGATTCCTTTGTAAATCGGTACGGTTGGTTGGCTAGTTTTGTTTGGCACATTGATCCTTGAGGGTTTTCTAATGCAAAATCATATACATATATATCTATATACATATATATGTGTGTGTTTCTGTGTGTGTGATTTATAAAGGAATAGTCCGTCTATTACGTTTTAAAACGAATTCCAAGTGCAAATTTAGAAACGTTTTCAATAATAATAATTATATTTGATATTAATATCTTGTTTGCATCTATTTTAATGGTTTTGAGTATTCCTATCTGACACTTATAATCATATTTTGTATTGACCATTTGTTTGTACAGTTAAATTGTTCCAATGATTTCTTTCTAAACATAAAAATATACATTTGATATTTCGCATTTGTTAGCACCCAGTCAAAAGACGTGATCGAAACAAAGGGTCCCATTTTAGAATTAAGGGTTTAAGAAAGAGAGAGTGAGACATAGAGAGAGAGACAGACAGACACATAGAAAAAAAGAGATTCTATGTTTTGATATATATACGTACACAAATCAATGTATTCACGTGCCTATATATATATATATATATAGAGAGAGAGAGAGAAAGAGAGAGAGAGAGAGAGAGGACGAGAAAGAGAGAAAGTAAAGTGTGTGTGTGTGTGTGTGTGTGTGTGTGTGTGTGTGTGTGTGTGTGTGTGTGTGAAGTATCCGGGAAACAGGGGGTTCAATCCCAGGTGGAGTCATACCAAAGACCCGAAAATAATATCTGATACCTACTTGATTAACACAGAATTATAAGGCACGAATTCAATGTAAGTTGGGTAGCGCCCCAAAACACCTCGGTGTAGTAGGTATTAATAAGTTCACATTCAGGTCACACTACTAGACTGCGGTCGGTTAAATTATATATATATATATATATATATATATATATATATATATTATGTAAGCATTTTTAGAATTCTAAAAATATATAGATGGAGGATATTAGAGCAAAGGTATTTTCTAGTTTCTATTTTATTGCTTATTGATAGAAATACGTGGTGTATCCAATAAGTTTCCCGACTTTTTTTGTACAGGCATTTAAAATTGTTGTAAACTCTTGAAAATTCAGTATGTTATTGCTATTCATCGTATAAAATGATTGACCAATTTTTAGGATTTCAGTTTCAAATGGACAGCTACAGCAGGAATTTGAATACACCCAACTAAAGCATGATTGTCACAGCTGGTGAATTTCAAAAATGCAATCTGGACGTGAGGTCACTATAGAAGAACGATATGCAATAAAATTCTATAGTAAACATGGAAAAAATGCCAAAGAAACGTATGGAATGCTTCAGACTGCTTTTGGACGATCTTGCATGAATCGAGCATCAGTTTTTGAGTGGCATAAGAGATTCAAGGAAGGCAGAGAATCTGTGAGGGATGATGAGAGGTGTGGGAGGAGTAAGGAAGTCAACACCAGAGTTGATTGGCCAAAGGATTAGAGTTAGGGTTAGGGTTACTATGTTGAGGTTTTAAAGGAGTTCACGAAGAGATTCTGTCGGAAAAGGCTAGCACTCTTTAAATCGGGTCAGTGGCATTTCCACCAGAACAATACATCAATCCACAACTCCATTCTTGCCACAGACTATTTGACCAAGATGGACATCAAGACAGTTCCATACCATTCCGATAGTCCACACTTTGCTCTCTGTGACTTCTGGTTATTCCCTAAACTCAGTGGCTGTCGTTATGAGACAATTGAGGATATGAAAGAGGCTGTGACGAAAGTCATTGACACGCTCACACTAGAGGACGTCCATGGGGCCTTCCAGAAGTTGTTGGAACGATATAATAAGTACATTGCTGCCGGGCGAGATTACTTCGAAGTGGACTAGAGCTTCATGTGTGTACTATTAATAAAAGTGCCCATACGAAAAAAGTCTGAATACTTATTTAATGATCCTCTTAATTCAGAAAATGCTTGCGGTAGACTAAAATTTATACTGGAAATTAGATTGTCATTTAAACTAATAGAAATATATTGAATAAAAGAAATAGTGTCCAACAGAAGAAGGCAAAGAAAAGTCGGTTGTAGATAATGTAGTGTAAGTATATTTACCAAAATATGTTTCTTTCGCTGTTCTTAGCGGATAATACTCAATCATACATGCGTGTACCAATAAGATTAGTCACTGAAAAAATGTTACTGCTCATATAGTTTGGGTATGTTATATTTAGTAGTTTTTTGGGGTTTTATGTCATATCAATATCCGTAGGTTATTTAATGCCAAACCCATTTTATACTAATGAACAATACATTGAATACAATTTCAAACAATTCAGTTTAGCCGCAGTACACAGTTTAATTATCAAAAACATTTCTATTTCAAGCTATTCAGTTTAGTATAAGTAAAGTTTTGTTCACACAAAGTTGAATATCAAAACAGTTCTATTTCAAACAATTCAATTTAGCGTAAGTAGAGTTTCAGTGTAAAAAATTGTTATATTTCTAAAAATTCAGTTTAGCATAAGTACGCAGTTCACATGTCAAAACAGCTCTACTTCTTGCAGTTTAGCCTAGCACACGTATACAGTTTAAAAATAATACCAGTTCTATTTCAAGTAACTCAGTTTAGCAAAAGCACGCATTTTTGTTTTATATGACTCAGAGATACGACCCTATCAAGTGTTATTACTCTGGGCTTGAGTGGACCTGGAAGCTATGGCAACGAAGGGCTGCTCCGAATTCCCCAAAGCTCCAGTATTACTGAAATCTCACTATCATATTGTTTAGTGTCATATCCAGGACACTCGTTGCGAGGAGCCTTACTTCTCTGCAGAGTTGGAGTCGGTGTATTCTAAAGGCCCAGGCGACAGAGCAAACATAGTTTGGGGAATTTGGTGGAAAAGAAATAATATCTTACGATATAACTAAAAACATATTTAAGTGTGTTAACGTTGCTAACATGACCCTTGTTTTATAGACATATAATAGTCAAAAATCAAATGCGATTATGAGTTTCTAAAACATAAAGAAAATTGATTTCTTTGTTTAAAAGGATATTAACCTCCATGTCTTATTTAATGGCAAAGCTATCCCTTTAGAATAACAGTAGAAGTTGTATTTAATCTATAGCGGGGGGAATACGGTGTTACATACCTTTCCCCAGTAATCAAAATAGCATTACTAGAATTCTAAATAGGTTATTCCGCTATCGAGGCCTTTTATACTAGCCACTGCATCGCTAGGACTACCCGAAATAAAGTAGAAGAGAACTAGGCCAACCACATTCCAAAGATTTAGAAGAACTGGGATAATCAAAAGATTCTCTATGTAAAGCAGTAAACATGAGAATATACAGAATTTGTCACGAACTTTACCAGTGAGTTACAAAATATCATTAAGGAGTTAGACATTAAATTCAAATGATCTGCTATTCCATCTTTTGAAAAAAACAACCATAGCCCAAATATTGGCCCCCTCTCTCTCTCTGTTCTCTTCCTTTTATAATACAAAAGAGTATTTTAGGGATGAGTCTTTAAAATTATTGATTTGCCTACATGTAACTAACCAATACATGAATATGTGAAACGTACATAGAATGTTCATAACATATATACATAGAACATAGGAATCTCGAAACACGAAAAACACTTACGACTTCTTAGTTCAGGTACGAAACTTTTTATTACCTTTGAGTTTAAAGATTATTCGACATAAGGAGAGAGAAACACCTTCTTTCTATTCTGGCTTTTTCGTCTCCACCCCCCCATCTCGTGCGGCCCCGTAGCGCGCAAATTCGTCTGGCCTATGCGAGCCCCGAAAGTCGACCCTTCTCGTTTGGTGTCTAGTTTTCAACTCAGCTAACTGACTTTTTCAAATCTCCCAAAATCCTCCGCGCGCTTCCGGTGCGTGACGTCATTCGCACTCCCTAGCCCTGTTTCCCATCTCGGGTTTCTATTGTGACATCTCTGAGTGACACATCCGCTCCGCGCGCACGCAAGAACACCTGCGTTAATGTTGCACCTAAGTAACCCATGCACCGAGCCGAAAGGTTCTCAGCCTAACTGAACCCAAAGGCATAAAACGAAATCTCTCGGCCATTATATTACATACCATTCATACATACCATGGCGGTGTGCCTAAAATACTGAGTAAGCCAGTTCGAGTCAATCTACTATGCTAACTTTCGGACTAATACGCTCGGGAAATATATGAATTCCCATATTCACCCCACGTATGGGTTAAAAAGTACTTCACCGGTTCTTCAACAAGGATAGTTAAGGCAATGAATAACCCACAAATGTTGATATACCTTAGAAAAAACAAAGCTGACCACACAAATATAGGGCAAATTATTTTGAATTTGAGCCGAATATCAAGTATTTTAAAACTATAAGAATGTTAAAATAATTTCAAGTTTATAAAAGTATAATTTCGATAAGAGTTTTGAAAAATAATGGTTTCAAGTTCTTACGTAATTTAATCTTAATCATTGATTTTAAACTTCATAGGGCTTGTCCTCGTGGTGTAATGGTTAAAGCGATGGCATGCGGAATCGTAGTACACAAGTTCGTACTCCAGTCGCGCTATTACGTTTACTTTCGGGCAAATATCCTTGGGAAAAGTATGAACCCCCCTATCCTTCCAGCTACAGGTTAAATAGTACCACTACTGTTCTTCTAGGAAAATTGCTTTGGCATTAAATAACCTACAAAAGTTTATATGCCATTAAACAAAGAAACCAAACCTTTAAACTTCATAAACAACTGAGATCAAAGACAAACATTTTTCTGAAACATTTTAAACATAATTCATTTCCAGGCATTTTTTTTTTCCGTTTTATAACAAAATATGTTTCTTAAATACCATTAATGTATATTTATAAGTGCTTTGCGATAAATATTTCTCGTTGTGGTCAGTGTACTAAAACTCCATTCAAATGTTCACTTATGTTTTGGATGAAAAAAATTATTTTATACAATTTTTGTTTTTCAATATTATTAAACCAAGGCAGCAAAAATGTTTGCATGAGGCATTAATTTCAATAAGAATATATTTTCTTAATTTGCTCTTACTGCAGTACACAGCTCTAAACTATTTTTGAGTTCTTTTGAAAAATAAATTATTGTTATTGTTCCACAACAGAGTGGCGAGATCTATTATTGACAGGTAATGTAGCATTCAAATTAAGTCCCGAGCCATTAAATGGGAGGAAAAACGCAGCGAGTCATTCAATATGATTGAAAACAATTAATCTTGATGTCAGTTGGAGATCACAACTCTCATTGGATGGTTCCAATCAGATGAAAAAAAATGCCGTAGGTTAGTAAGTAACGCTTGATTCAAACAGTTGAATAATTCATCTCTGTTCGCTGATTCCCTGTAGGAAATTGCCGTTGAAGAAATAAATATCTTATGTACACATGAAATTTGGGTCGCGTTATCATTGATTGTTCTAGCTGAGGAAAATTTAGAACAACGGGAGATGACGACAGTAGACAACAAAAAAGAAAGATGGTTAGAGGAAAAGCACATTGGCACGAGGCGATAAAAGGACAACCGGCAAACGAACTGAAGTGGCGATATGGTCGTTGAACGATCAATAGAGTAAAAGATATTTAATTTGGTAAATACATTGAAATAATTAAAGACTGATATAAAAATTGAGCTGGGGCAAATATCTATTAATTCTGAATTTTTTCAATAATTTCCATCATTTTTACCTCAACATTGGGTTTAGGGTGGTTTGGTTTTCTTTTTTTACGTAGCTTACCAACTATTCATGTTATGTAATGCCAAATTTTCTTTATGCGTATATTAGATATATACGATTTGTAAACACAAACTTAAATTTTTGAACGAGTCGATGTTCATTTTTTAGAAGTCAGTTTAAATATCAAATAGCTCTATTTAACGCATAGTTTGTTTGGGCTTTATGGCATGTCAACCTTTGTAGGTTTTTTTATGCCAAATCCATTTTATACAAATGAACAGTTCTTTTTATATCTATTCAGTTTAGCATAAGTACGCGGTTTAATTGTCAAAAACATTTCTATTTCAAGCAATTCAGTTTAGACAAACAGTTCTATTTCAAATAATTCAGTTTTGCATAAGTATAGTTTTTGTTTACACAGAGTTAAATGTCAAAGCAGATCTATTTCAAATAATTCAGTTTAGAATAAGTACGCAGTTTACGTCTGTTTGACTCAGGGATAGGATGCTATCAGTTGCTACCACTCCGAGCCAGAGTGGATCTGGGAGCAAGCGCAATGAAGGGGTACTCTGCATTCCCCAAAGCTCCAGCAATACTGGAACCTCACCATGAGATTGTTTAGTGTTATATCCAGCGACTCGTTGGGTGGGGTGGGGCTTACTTCTCTGCAGAGTTGCAGTCGGTGTATTCTACAGCCTTCAACATTGGGATATTCTCTAATATTTTGTTTTGCCTGGTTTTAAAATATACCGATAATTTCAATAAAGCAATCTAGTTTATTTAAGGTATATTTTATGTTAACAGAATGTTCAGTTATTAAAGTAAGATATTTTGCGTCTCATCTGTTATCAGTTTATTTACGGCTAAACCAAAACGCTTAATGAATATCCTGCCAATTTGCTAATTTCATAATTTTTCAAGAGATAGTATGAAGTTGTATGCATAGATATACGAATAAATCTATATATTTACGAACCAGCGTGTTATAAAGCTCGCAGATTCCAGGGTCTTATTTCCTCGTGTCTCTAGTGGCATATAAGAAAGTATGGTGAGCCTATATGGTATTATATTTAGGAAATGTATTTTGTCATGAAAGGAATGTTTTTTTCAAGTAAATTTATTACGTGTCCTCTACGCTTAAAATGTTCCGCAAAAATATCTTTCTCTTTGATCTTAGTTGTTTTTTAAAGTAATGATTAACTTGAGATTATATTAGCTCTTGAAAAATATTTTTAAAAATAGAATAGAATAATGTATTTACAAACTTGAAATTATTTTTCTTTTCTCATTCAGTCTCATAACAAAATCTATTTGCCTAATGTTTATCTGTATAGTTTTGTTATGTATTATGGTAGGTGAATTCATTATTTTTAAAAATGTATCTGAAATGAAGAAAATATTATAAAAACAACCCTTAAAATGACTTTCTCCTTTTTTTAATGCTATCTGGTTGATTGTACCGAAAGCGAAGACAACATATCACATAAATAACAATGAAATATTTCAAATATTCTCCTGACTAAAGAGTTATTTGTGTTATAGATTATTCTGCAAGTCAAATAAAAGTGTTTATTGATTTATTTGGATTATTATCATGGGTTGTCGCGAATTTTTTTTTGCATTTTTTAACGTTTTTTCCACTGGGGTCTAAGTGACACCAAGTCTCCTCATGTCTACAGGACTCTTCTCCATATTCTGGCCGACATTAGCAGTGTTATAGTATGGATGGTTTCGATGCGTCCTCCGATTTCCAACTCTTCCAACCCCTTCCCAAGCCTTTGTGGACCGTTCCAAACATGTCACCAACGGTACGTATCACCATTACTCTCATTTTCCCCTGGATTTTAATTCTCTGATGAGGTCCGAGTACTTGTCTCTTTCTTCGTTTTCTTTGATTTTCACTCTTTGGTTCGGTCGCTTTTCTGGGTTTTTTTTAAACTATCACTACGTCTGGCCTCCAGACCGGGATGAGATGATACGTTTGTTTCTCAAAATCCCAGAGAATTTTATCCATCATATTCTCTTGAAGCGATTCTGATTTATGCATATACCTTTCGATACTATGATCAAAATTCCATTTCTTGTACAATTCCCATCGGTTCACTTTCTCTTGTGCAATTTGAATCTATGCTTGTCATTGATATTCCACCTGGCACGAATGCCATATGACCAAGCCGACGCCGGTTACCTCATCTGAGAAATTTTACGTATATTTATGCCACAGAACTTTCTTCGAGTTCTTATAATTCATTTTTATGTTATTTTTCAATTTGGTCTTTCTGTTATATTTTTGTACTCATAGTTTATACGAAAATTGGTTTGTTTGCTATACATCCGGCTATTGCTTTTTCCTCGTACATTTTCCATCAACGAGTTGATAGAATTTTCCTTCGTTGTTTGGGAATATCCTGTTTCGTCTGCTTTGCTTAAGCTTTTGTCGGTATCTTTTAAGTATCCCATCTTACGCCAATATATTTTGATTTATCTCTTCAAGTTGCATTGTCAGATGAGATTGTTTTATTTTTGTCTTCCTATGATAATAAATCCCTTTGTGCTTCAACCATCCTTTGTACTTTTGCATGCTGTCGCATTTTTTTTACCTGTCCTCCTAACCTATTTTCTCTACCACGTGTTGTGTCTCTTTTCGGGTTCCTTAGAAGAACAACAATTCTATCTTAGTTAATTTCGCTCCTGCATAAATTAAACTCATTTAGTTCAGTGATATTGACCATTAGAATATTTGGTAATAATTTGTTTACCTTCTTTCTTCCTTAACTTTTTCAATACATGGTTTCTTAGGAATGGTAATGTATTTAATTCAGTCATACTTTTCCTTATCATTTCTTCATTTATTTTGTCTTCCTGGGGTGCTGTCATCAAAATTCTGCTTTGTTGCTGTTTCTTGGTGGGGGTCAGTGTTTAGTGTTTCATTTAGTCAGATTATCTATACTATTTATGTGTCCTCATATTTCGAGTGAATCTTGACTGTTGACTTATTCATATATTACTCGGATCTCGAAATTAGCAACCCAGCCTTTTCTAAATATTGTTCTAGGTTGGCTTCTTGTATGAAAACTAGCGGAATCTACCAAAATCTAGTCATTATCATTTTAGCGTGGGAATGCTCTTAAAATAATATTGAAGTACATTTTGTAGTCTTCTCTTGTCTGTTTGTTTCACTGTTGTGTCTGAGTTGAGTAGTTGCTGTGGTCGTTGTTTGTACATGAAATCAAAACAGCCAATATTCGCAGAATACTAATCGGGGTCCCTCTTTTTCCAATCAAAGAATAACCAGCCGATTGTAACAATCAGATCTTTAATCTAAGTCCCGCGTTGGCTTAGATTTGGATTTGCCAGTTTTCATGGGTATTTTAATGTGACTATACAAGTCGTTGGGTTTTATTATAATTATCTGTGATCCTGACCCGGATGAGCTACAAGTAACAAAAAAAGAATTAAATGTACTTACGCCGTTGAAAAAGTTATTTTTATCTTAGTTAAAATCCTCAACAACCCTTTTTCGTATGTTTTGCTTGATATCCAGGATCGAACCTTATTTTTATACTTTGTTGAGATTGAGATTATTCATTTTAGTATACTAACTTCTACATAAGCCAACTTTTAAATTTTACAGGCTTTTCATATGTAAATACACAAACAAAAAAAAAAACATTTGTGATGGTAAAATCTCAAAGCTTACTTACAGACACGGCTTTCAGGTGTCTTACCTTACAGCGGTATGCAAGTTATGTATATTAAATTGGAATAAATGATAAATTGAATTATTCTTATGTAAGAACATTTGAAATAATTTATCTGTGTGCAAACAAATGATTGATATCAAATATAATGTTGGTGTTTGATAGGAAAACTTAAAACCATTTAACTTAGTGCAAACAAATGCTTAAAATATTTTTAGAAATCATTTGTAATACACAGGAATAAATTAAACCATTTTCATATACATATATATATATATATATATATATATATATATATATATATATATATATATATATAAACAGTATTTTGCATTAAGTAACCCACAAGGTTTGATATGCTATAAAACACTAACCAATAAACAATATCGGTAAACTTAAGAAGCAAGAAGCTTTTCTTACTTGTTAACTAAGAAAAGACTATTTAAAATTGTCTTAAATATTAATTTCCGTTTTCATTATTTAGCTAACCACTAATAATATGCAGTAATTTTTTGCAGAGCTTTCTTAGTTTCTTTTTTCTGTATCCCATAGTCTAATGTACGTGCATTTGAAGATACACAAATTTAAAACCACATTAATAATAATCCAAATATTGAGAAAATAGTATAAAAGAATCAAAGACAAGTTTCTCATTAATCATTTTAATTTCATTAGGAATTGAGGAAAAATAGCCGCAAGGAGTCGTTAAAAAGTTGAGAAATCATCGTTGAGATTGTTGCAGACAGGCTCTTGTTCAACAAAATAGAGGTGTCTATTTTCATTTGTCATTTTTCTTTTTAATTTGCCTCAGACAACTTAAAAGTAATGATTTAGTTAGAATTACATTATAGCAAGAAAATGTTTAAAAAGTAGAAAATGAAAAATTAATCATACAATATATAAAATAGGAGAAGTTATGACACAGGATCGACGCTGAAATTTTGAATTTTAAAATTTTCGATTATAAACTTTTAGAATTTTAATTGAAATAAACATGTTCCTACAGCGAATCAGCTTATATAACGAAGTGATGATGTCTTAGAGTCTTTGAGCGTAGGAATTGTACAAAGTATATTATCGTCATTCACTCGCCAGAATCGATTTTGATTATGGATTAAGCAACAATAATATAAGATAACATTGCTATTTGTATATCCGTTGCCTTATCCATAGATTTGGTTTGCTTTAATTTTTTGGTTTAATAGGCTAGCAACTTTCGTTCTTCATTTAATACCAAAGCGATCCCTTGAAAAATAAAGAGGGTCAACCCTTTCTCAAGGATATTAATCTGAAATTGAACATAATATGGCGACTGAAATTCTAACTCTTTTAATTCGAGGGTGCAGTCCAGCACTTAAGCCAAAACTCCAGGGGATTCCTCTGAGTCTATTAGAGACAGTATGTCTTGGGTATGACGCTAAATTACATTTGATGATGACTCTTGAGTTCTATAGATCTAGAGAGTACAACTTCATTGCCATTACTCCCAAGTTTACTATGATCCGATGCAGTACTTACTGTTAGGTTCCCATCAATAGGGCAAATATATATGTTTAAAAACTAACCGTTTTCGATGAGAACATATGCAAAAAGAATCTCTTTAGAAGTAACGACAAAATATGTAACGTACAATGAATGTGGTTCCCTACCTTCTTGGCATTAAATAACCCTGGATGCGATAACACGCCGTTGAAATCACACACTTATACAAATGACATTTCTTTTTAAATATGCATATTCATTTTGAAAGTTCCCTGTATCCAATATATCAAATCCAACGGAGTATTTTATTGCCCCCAACGTTGGTGTTTAGCCTTAACAATGAAGTCATACATATATTGCACCAACTTATGGTTGACAAAGTTAAGTGCTGTTATGTTATGGCCATGTTTAGCAACCGATAATCAAGTTGAATATTGTAGAGAAACCAAATATTAAGGCCAAAGTGTCCTACGTTATCATTCTTGCTTGTTTATATTATTGCTCTAAGGTAAGAACGGTGTCCAAATGCCTTACACCAGAATGATTACAGAATAACATAAAATGCTTAAATAAAAAAAAATACAAAAAAAAAAACATTTAAAGAATGAAGAAAATAACTTAAAACCAAACAAATACTTTACAATCGAAAGAATATATGTACACGATACTGATAAGCATTTAAAAAAATTAATACACATTTTTCGTGAAAGGGAGAAATGAGGAAACTTGGTTCGTTTTACGTTAGATCACCTCTTGCTGGGTTATTTATTTCCAAATCAGTCTTTTGTAAAGCAAGTATATATTTCCAAATAATTAATGATAATCCTTTGTCAAAAATATTCATTCGGAGCCGCAGTTCTTATTAGAAATCATCTGGGCTCAATTATATTGTTTAAAGTATTTTATCTAATGAAAATAACTTTAAAATAGTTTTATTCGATCCATTGGTCGGACTCTTTTATTATTACTATGGTACTTACTTAATTCAAGAAGCGTCCTCTTTTGGAGATGTTAATTGAAACACATACACTGGCTCTACCAAACGAAAGTTTATGTGACTTTACAAAAAACAAAGAAAGAAAGAAAAAAATAACAAGACAGAGACACTTAAATTACAGAGCAGCAATACAAAATTTGGTCTAATCAATCAATCAATCCAGGGTTTTGAATAAAGTGTTCCTTTAATTTGACTGAGATATTCGTCTTTATAATTCAATTCAAAACAACTCATGAATATTTAAAACGAAAATGTGTTGCTACCTTGAAGCGTGGCGTCTCTCTAGAGCAAGTCATAATTCAACATGCAAATAATCAATTACTGGAAGAATCTTGAAGAGAAAAAATGCATCGGATATTTTAATGCAAATATTTAGTGTTGTGTAAATTCTAAGGATGTGTGGTTAGCGTAACATTTTTGGACAAGAAAAATGGAATCGTTCAAGGGTTTGTTTTGGTTTGGTTTATATGATTTCAAGCGAATGTCAACCTAACTGGAATTTTGCCCAGTCGGCTGGAACTGTAGAATACACTGACTGCACCTATGTAGAGGGGTAAGAACACCCCACCAACGAGTATCCTAGATATGACACTAAACAGTCTCATGGTGAGGTCTCAGTAATGATAGGGCCTTGGGGAATACGGAGCATCTCTTCATTGCCATTGCTCCCAGGTCCACTCTAGTCCGGTGCGGTAGCATCTGACAGAGCCCTATCTATTTTTGTTTGAGTAAACTGAATGGCTTGAAATAGAAAAGTTTTTGACAATCAAACCGTACTTAAATTTAAACTGCGTGCTTATGCTAAACTGAATAATTTGAAATTGAACTGTTTTTGATGTTGAAACTGTAATTACACGAAACTGAATTGTTAAATATAACTGTTTGAATAGTTTGAAATAGAAATGTTTTTGACAATTAAACTGTGTACTTATTCTAAACTGAATAGTTTTAAATAGAACTGATTATTTACATAAAAATGGATTTGGCGTTAAATAACCTACAAAGGTTGATATGCCATAAAACCCAACAAACCAACCAACCAACGAACTGACTCGAATTACTTCAAGCTTAGAGAATAGGAAATAAGGTATGCTGAACGTTTTCCATTACATTTTCATAGTAGCTTTGATGATATCTTATCATTGTCTGGAATCGTGTTGCAGAGTTACTTTGTATGATATTGATGATGTTTACCTTTATATTTTTTGCATAATTCTGTCTCTCTCAAAAATGAGAAAATTTCATCTTTGTTGATATATTCAAATAGACTTTTCATTTTATTTTCTGTAAAAAAAAAGGCATTTCCTGATGTGGTAGAAAGATTTACATTCTGTGAGAAAATGCTTAAAAGTGTCGGGAGTTTGACATGTTATACATTAATGTTGTTGGTCTTGTTTCGGTAAAAAGAAGTATGCAAGTCTTGTGTGACCAACGCGTAATCGGAATATAGTTACTTGTTCCTTTCTCGAGAATCTCAATGCTGGTCTCCAGTCTCCCAAAGCGGGTTTAATTAAGAAAAGCTTATTGTGAATATATATAACATTTGAGCATTTTTGTCAATTAGTATAAAACATCTATTGTTTTAAGTTTTCAAATCAATGTAGGAAATCTTGCATGCCACAGAAGGCAAATCTAGAGCCGGTTTGACAACTCGTTGCAGTGTGGTTTGGTAGATAGCAAATTAGGATCACCTTTGAGTATGATATAGTCTAATCTACTCTGTAGTTTAATGACCAAAGTATCTTACAGTTTTTAAGTAATTTTTTTAATACAGAGTGTGAGTCTGAGGATATGATGAAGTTTTTAGGGTTGCTTTCAGAGACGATGTCTAGTGCAAAGTCTGTTGCCCAGGCCTCGGTTGAAAAGATGGAGCTTTCCTATAGAAGAGCTTTTCTTATTATTTTCATATTTAGTATAGCTACGCATGCTGCCAATGCTGTTTTATTTGTAGAGCGAGTATAAATCCCAAAAGAGACTGTTTACATTCACGTTAAGTCAATACCCAAGTGAAAGCGATGAATGCACCTCTTTCACCACCAAAAGTTTCATAGCCTCAAAATGTTGCTTATCTAAATTGTCTTGTAAAGTTCCTGTCACTCTCGCTCTCCAGAGAGTCACCAAATCAGTCATTAACTCAGACACGAGGAAAGCATTGTATTATCACAAAAAAGGGCAGATCCTCGTGGCAAGTAAATTGTTTGAGAATTCAATTTCTATTGCGTTGCGTCATTCCAATATACTTTTTAGAAACCAGCAACACGAAGACATACATACACATAATCATACATATATGGAAGTGTCCGTGCTGTAATGGTTATCGTCGTAGGAAAAAGGATTGGGTGCACACGGGTTCAAAACCTGGACGAAGCTCATTATATAACACAAATACCCTTGGCAATCATATTAGTCTCCTTCCGCTTAGAAATTGACCTGTCCGTGTGAAGTGGTTGGTAAATGCGTATGTATACGCATTAACACATACAAGTAACATTTTTAATGTATCCCTCGAAAACTTATAAAATTTCAGTTATCACATCATTTGGTCTATCTATTTCATTACTGTCACATATTTCACTATTTAGGATTATTACTAAAATGTTCATTATATATATATATACATATATATATGATGGACTCGCCTCTCAATATCCACGAATGAGCTACCAACAGTTCAGTAAAAGTTTTAATACTAACATAGACTATATTACCGAAGGCTACTGTAGAACCAAACAGTCGGCTGAGGCCGTAGAATACACTGACTGCATTATTGTATATTGACCTACGACCCGGCCGGGCTGTCAAAATAGAAAATGCACCTATGTAAATAACAGGTGCATCCACTCAAGGAATATCAGAATATAACATTGGCCGTGGACGATGTGAATGAGTGCGATTGTGACGTCCACAAGAAGCTAGGCGTTGAACTATTATATAACTCGGTGAAGACAGGAAGTCAGTTAGTTTGGAGACCAGACCAGTTGGAGACAAGATGCGGTAGAGAAAGCCAGCACCCAGCACAGTGGGCCCTCAGGCCCCCCGATTGAGCAGTTGTAGTTTTGGAGATCAGACGAGTTGGGGATCAGACGAGTTGGAGAGAAGATGCTAGATTGAGGAACATGTCCCAGAGAGACTGGGCCCTCAGGCCTCCGGGTGAGCAGCCCAGGAGAGTGAGAAAGAAACGCGGTTATGGCCAATAGAGTGGGGTCAATATGTTGCAATTCTGTTCGGTCACCAACTCCCTCTCACACATAACCCTTTCAAATAAAGTGAGAGGTATATTTTTCTAAGGACTGTGTCGCTCGTCTTTATTGTGTCGTCGTTATGATCTGCATACAGATGTGCATACATATGTAGACGTATATGTATTATGTGTTTGTATAGTTGGTCATGGTCATGGCTATACAACAGCATCTCTACCGAGGGTTAAGACCCTCCGACCCCAATGAGTGTCCTGAAATGACACTAAACAACCTGATGGTGAGGCTCCAGTAATGCTGAAAATTTGGAGAATACTGAATACCACTTCATTGCCTTCGCTCCCAGATCCAGTCTAGTCTGAAGTGGTAGAACCTGTCTATCGGTCAAACAGAACTGTTTGGCATTTCAACTGTGAGCAAACAAATGACTTATGCTAAATTGAGATGTTAGAAACAAAATTGTTTGACCATTTAACTGTGTATAAACAAATGACTGATGTTTAATGGAATTGCTAGAGATACATAGCAATACTTCGAACGATTTAAATTTGTTCATTTATGCTAAATTGAATTGTGAGAAATAGAAATGTATGATCATTTAACTGTGTGTATCTACAAAATGTGTTTACAAATCATATATTAAATAAATATGCAAGAACAGGATTTGTCCTTAAAGAACCGACCTTGGTTGATATACCATAAAACTAAGCCAAACCAAGGAACCTTTCAGAATAATATGGTCACAGAAGAAAGGGTGAACCAACGTGCTATCTATTATCCCAAAATTACTCCGGTAGCATTTTTTTCTTTACCAATACTATCTGCTTCTACAAAGATAAAGGACTCAGCCCACTAGATTATTTAGTTGCAAATATTTTTAACTTCAAGAGTCCGTTTTCTTAACTCATATTTGTAAATTTCGGTAGAATGTTTTTTTTTTCAGAATCGTCCTTGCAAGAAGTTTGGATGGTCTAAAAGAACAATTATTAAAGAAAATTTAACCATTCGTATTAAAGAAGTCATTTGGCAGTTCAGAATAAGTTTGCAACACGTATCTCAGTTGAAGAGCAAAATAATAAATT